>NNCF01126910.1:658648-733150 GCA_002313205.1 Laupala kohalensis | reverse complement strand
GATGGTTGCTATGCAGCCGAAAAAGCTTTCTAATACCAATAATAAAAAAATGAGCAACATAGAAACGACTTTTAATTTATCATGCTATTATTTAAATGTATCATATTATAAGGTATGTAAACTTTACTTCTTACTAGATGAACTACCGCAGCGTCACCTGAAATTGGAACGAATCTCATCCAAGTCATCACATTCATTTTCTCCAAGTTTGATAAATTGGATGTTGGTCAAACATAAATATCATAAATTGTACAGAATAAAAATAGATCAGGAACCATGAACTCGGAATCAACATAAACATACATATTTACTTTGGAGTGTTACGAATTTATTAAAAATTAATTTTATTGAGCTCATAGTTAATTTACCAACCGAAAATGGAATAAATAATTGGTTGATATCTTTAGAGCAACAACTTCTCCCCACTTACCCCCTTCCTTTGAAAACGCCATTTTCATGCAGTTCCTCGCAATATCATTAGATTTGCATAGGTCGAAAGTGCTAACGTCCAAACATTTATATTTATACAAAATATATATTAAATTCAATTATTTATTCGGTATTATAAACGTGACATTTTTGTTTTCAAAAATGTTCTAATGAACATGAATAGCTCTTATTAATGCATATATTAATTCCAACGTTTTCTTGAGTACAGGCTGTTTATAAATTGTTTGATCTGAATCAGATGTGTGCTTCAGAAATATATGTTTATTAATGATTCTCGTGCCTAAGAAAGTTCTAATTAAAATGTAAATGATTTATCTTCACTCAAAAAATACTTATGAATTACAATGCTTTACTATGTGTATGTAGTACCCTCGCATTCTCAAATGATGTGTACTTCCACAAGTGTTTGTTGCACAAAATGCGAACTACTATTTTCGCACTTGAAGTGACCTGCGTTTGTCTTCATATGATGAACGTTTTGTCTCGCTCTGAAAAATAACACACATGACAAATATCTATTTTATTTGAAAAAATGTTTTTATAGGTTTTTACAAATATTTTTTCTGGGTGGTGGTGTATTCGAATAACGTAAATTGAAATAAGAAGTAATAGTAAGAATCGAAAAATCTATTATTCGTGCCAAATTGACTTTCGGCAACTTTTGCTGTCATATCAGAGGCCTCCTCTGCTCTGGAGGGACATATTCACACACACACACCTACAGAAATAAAAAATGAAATGTTTGTTATCAATAAATGGTATAAAGAGAGATTAATGAGAATGATATGAAAAAATGAAGTTATAACCAGATTAGTTTAGGGAAGGATACTGAAACTGAGGGTTTACGGAATTAATAAAGAGATGTCTGAAAGAAAGTTTTTAGATAACATATCAGAAGTAAGTTTGAAGACGTACTTTTCAAACTAGTGATAAGAGTGGTTTTCAAAGTAAATAACACAAACATCAAGTAATAAAAGGTTATTGATTACGATTACAAATCAATAGTGGATAAAAGTCGAATTTTTAAGGGAATCATGTTAGAAAGTACAGAAGACTAAACACCCTTGTAGTGAAATTGGTGTCACAAAATTTGAACACGTGGTAAAGGCTTGTAAGGAGAAGGATGAGTCCGATAAATACTGCGATGAACGGGGTCACTGATATAGAGAATGCCTAAATAATAAAGATGGACCCGTTTGTGCGAACTATAGGCCATACACAAACAACTACCTGATACTCATCACTCGTTAGACATCAGCTGTCCAGAGATTAAGCAAGCAATAGAGCAAATAAAAATTAAAACATATTATGGAGATTAGAGTGAACCAACAAAACTCACATAGAGGAAAAAGAGGATGTCGAGAATTTTGGAGATTACGTGCGGATGAACAATACGTACATACCTTGCGTTAAAGAAATTTTCGCTAATAACTTTGGAAATTTATATTTTATATCTTTGGCATACAAAGATATAAGTTCAAAAACACAACGGGCATTAATAACAATATCGGGCCGTAAAATGGAAATTTGTCCTTGACAAAATACATCGAAAGCAATATTTAAGCGAATGCTTACTAGTAGGGTGAGGTGGGGTAATAAAGCTAGAGGACAAAGTAAACAAGTGGTCTGTGCACTTCTGTGTGAGTCTGCGACACTGAGGATGGAATATAACAATTCCGTGCTCAAGAACCCCACAACCCAATGAAAAATCAATAGTCCAGAAGATTGAAATGCAATCTTGCTGTACAACATTTATTACACTCCAGTGGGCAAATTATTGAAATCTATCGTAATTCTATTGTTTATTATTGCTAGTAAAGTTTTGAGGTAACAGAAAATCATTAGTATTACCTTCTTGCGCTTTTGCAGACCCCACAGTTCCATGTTTACATTTACCTTGTGTTTTTATGGTGTCGTGGTAAATGTACACAGATTTATTTTCTATTAGTTCTGCATAATTTTGTCGTGCAATGAATGAGTGTTTCTGAATTAACTTGCATTTACTCACATTTGGTTTGTTACAATTATATTCCATTAATTTCTTCTTCGTTTTTTTTCGGTACGTGGGTGCAGTTTATAATAGGTTATACTATCTATATTAAAAATGATTTACCTCCTAAGAATCGAAAGCGGATTGATGAGAGTGTAAAAGATTCCGACAAATATTTTCAAAATAGAACACAATCTTCTAGAGGAACTAATATACGTAGGGCTAACCATAAGATCATTGTAGTCGGCATGCTCTTACCCATGACATGGAGGGAAAAGTGTGTAAAAGTAACATATTGATACTCCGAACAAGTTCTAGGAGATGAATTGAAACACATTGAAAGTAATTGATAATCCCAAAACTAAATTTGTTCGCGGATAACAAATTACGAAAACCAATCACAATGGAATCTCACCTTTTTCAGTTAGTGAAAAGAAGATTCCAAAACGGTCTAACGCTTCCCGGCACTTGAATGTTCGTGGAATGTTTTGCTCCTAACTCTCGNACAAATTACGAAAACCAATCACAATGGAATCTCACCTTTTTCAGTTAGTGAAAAGAAGATTCCAAAACGGTCTAACGCTTCCCGGCACATTGAATGTTCTTGGAATGTTTTGCTCCTAACTCTCCTTGTATTTATACGTTACGGTTTCATGTTTGTGAAGTGTAATATGATTACAAGAAGTCTTAACACAGAGTTGATGTATAGGGTTTACCCGATAAAATAACAACAAATGTGTAAAAGAAGTTAAATGAGACATTTATGGATTCTAGGACGTTCTGATGATCAATGAAGTTATCAGTGAGGGTTTTGAACATAAGTGAGTAAAATGAGGATACTGAGTAACATTAATTACTAGTATAAATAGGAAATCGTAATAAATGTAATCATGGTATTAGAGATGTAAAAAAATAATAAAGTTTCTACAATTACAATGACATATGTCCATACCGTTACTCGTTCCGCATTTAACGTTTAGAGAAAATTCTTTGTTTACAATTACTCCGTTGTCTCAGGGGTAATCGTAAAACTCAGGGTAAATTGTAAACAGATAAATTAGAAATATAATACTTGAAATTCTCGTTACAAGGTATGTATAAAGTCAGAGAGTGTCTCTTTATATTGGTACAGTTAAAAGTATATTTTTACGAATTAATTGAAGCCAGTGCGCATTCCGAATAATGAGGGACAACATAATTTTAAAAAAAATGAAAAGCATAGAAAAATGTATAATAAAGTATGACTTTCAAATCTGGAATGATTGTGGTCGCGCAACCTTCCAGCGTAACTACTTTGAATCAATTATAGACTTAACATTCACACAAAATTTCAGAATAAACTAATCCAAAATTGTGAATTGGTACATAGAATAAAGATTGATCATAAGGGTAATAAATTAAACCGAGAAAATTAAAGTCATCGGTTTGCAAACAATGATACGTATTTCTCGAGAGTTAAATGAACACATAGACAAGATACATATGGTAATACGTCGGCTAGCAGCGACATGTTTGCAGAAGGATAGTAATAGGAGAACAGTAAATCTATGGAGGACTCCTGAACGTCTGAACTAAAAAGGCTTAGAAAGGAAATAAGGAGCAAACACCGAATAACATGTGTGCGGAGAGAAAAATTATGAAAAAAATAAGGAGACACGAACTAAATTCAAGATAGAAGTAATAAAAAGCAAGAAAAGAGCTGGGAACGAATAAATAGAAGATGTATGAAAAGTAGGTGGTGGCTACCTTATGTTATGAGTATGGATAGAGCTAAAAAAAGGAGTTTTTGAATAGTGAATTGGTGGAAAATGAAGGCGTGAGACGAAAAGCTGGCGTGTTACTGGAGAAGCATTAAACAACATTAAAAATTTGATTAACGAAGGAAAGGAACATACTCCAAGGTAAAGAATGGCAATAGAAGATGAAGCAGGTGAAATAACTGTAGAAGAATTGACGAGAGCAATAGCAAAACTTGAGAAAAATAAAATTCCAGGATATGATTGGCTCACCTACGAGATGGTGACGAATAGTAGTAAAAAGGGAAGGACTGGCTGTTGTTCGTTTACAATAGATGTTACGAATGCGGTACTTCCCACAGTTGTGGAAAATTGGTAAAGTGTAATTATTCGTAAAATGAAATGTTAAAGATGAGACAAAACTGGATTCGTATCGGACAATATGGGTATAGATTTATATTTAAGAATAATTTACTATTATCATCATAAATATATTTTGTATAAATTTATATTTTATGAAAACTACATTATACTGAGGAATATTTACGAAGGTTTAAAGCTGTACTGAACCACTAGCTACTCAAGTTAATAAATCGTTCTCTGTGTTGGTTTTTTATTATTATCACCATAAATCTTTTTTTTAAGTACGAATACTATCTTCTCAAATATCTAGGATTCTTAAGACATTGAAATATTCATTTGATCAGAATAACATATTAATTGAATTTGTAATATTTATTTAGAAAAAAGTGTTCTTATGCTTCATTTTGTACATAAATATGAAGAAGTTATTCAGTATGACTATTCTTATTTTATCCTCACCGATAGTAGTTTTTACAGTATTAGCGTTACCACATCATAACCTCAAATATATTATGTCAATCCACTAAATCTTTGGAATTAATGTCATTTTGTAGAGTGATATTCTACTTACGTAATTGTATTATAGATGTGAAAATTACTTTTTAGGGTACAAATTCTGCTATATCTTTTGGTAACAATGTGTAAATAATATTCTATAGCTTTCTACTATAGAAACTTTTAATCTCTGCAGATCAAGAATAATAAATGAATGAATGAAAATAAATGACAAATTTCATTTATTAATCATAATTAATTTTGAGACAATCTCCAAATATGTATGTATGTTGTATGCTATTAAAAAGAAAATTTGTCATCTCGCACACAAGTAAGAGTTTTTGTCGTTTCCTTGTCGTAATGTAGAAACGAAGACACCTGCCCTACCCCAAATGCCACACATCATCCGGGAGCGAACAATGGGTGCAAGGTCTTTCCGAGTGTAGGGTCACGTAGTGTTACCCGACCGTTGCGTGCGTCAGACACGTGTCGACTGACGGCGCAAAATAATGCAAATACGCGTCCGGCGCAATGAATTTCGATTAATTAAGAACTGTTATCGGACGATCGCTCGCGGAAGATGAGGGGTGGGCGTGACGCCCGACCGGTGCACCCGTGCGCGGAACGATTCACCGCTGTTTTAATTACGGATGATAATTTGCACGCATGCCTCCCCCTCCCTCCGATCTCTCAGAGCGTCGCTGCAACTGCATCAGATACACCTGGAACACCAATACATGTCAACACCAGCACGGACGACTGCCGCCATGCATGCCAATAGAATCATAGTCTATCTGACATGGCAGTATGCTGACATGTTTGTAGGACCACATTTATCATCGAGTGTATTAACAAATGAATACACTCAACGAAAAATGTATGAAGAATTCTTATCTGAATAACTATTTTTCTGGGAGAATATAAGAATTTGATGTTCATTCAAATAATAATTTTTGAATACTAAAACTGATAGGTAAATCTATTTATATTACAAATGAAAAATAAAAACAATATTTTATTAGTATTTAAAAAAAAAATGTTTGTTCAGTAGAATAAACTTGAGGAACATTTTTAATAGATTTAAAAAAATTAGGAATATGAATTTTCCAAGGCATACGATCGCTATTTCTCACACTAGTAGACACCTTACCATTCCTATTATTACCGTCTTTTCTATGTTATTATATGTTTTAATAAACATTGCTTCCCTGTGTATAATCAATTTCAGTGTCACGAATTGATATCCCACTATCCAGCATATCCACGTTCTATGCGATTGCATCCACTTGCTGCACTAACGTAACTGCTGCAACCATTCTATTATCTATTATCGAACCCTGCTCCCCTTCGCAGTGCAGTTGCTACGTCCATCCCTGGAATACCCTTTCTCCTTCCCCCTCCATTCCTAAATGCGAATGCTGGCCCCGAATTACCCGCGCGATGCGATGCACTCGCGTTGCGCGAGTCGTTTGTTTGGTCGCTCGCACGCGGCCACTGGCGTCGATGTGCATTTGTTTGTTTGTTGCTCGTTTGTCTCGCTTTCCCCCGTGCGTGCCGGGCGCTTCTGTGAATCCCCCACCTCTGGTTAGTCATTACATCATCCCACTACTCCCCTCCAACCACCTTGCGCGTTTCGCCTGTTACAATACGCTTTCCCCGCGCTCCCCAACGGCATCAGATGGTTGTATTTCTTTACACTCTTCTCTTCAAAATTTCCTTCTTTGGACTTACTTTGCATATTAACCCACTATGCAAACCTTTTTCTAGCATAATACATATGTGGGTAATCGCAATTCACTCACTTCATGCAACATTTCAACTGATGATTCTTTACTTCTCCTTTAATAGATCCGACTTGTGACATTCCCTCAACCACGCATGTTTCTTTCTAACTGCGTCTCTCTCTTTTCCCAACAGTCTTGCGCTGTATCTTTATCTTCGTCGAACACATACAATAACATTATCATTGCCGTATCTCGTTCTAATGAGTTGCTCCGAGATACAGTGTGTCGTTGTCACTTCGCTAAGCAATAACTACGATCTCAATGCTAATCCTGTAAATAATAAAATCAATAACAATATTGTCTCAATAACCACTCATCTGATCTACCCTCATCTTTCTCAATTTCTCGTCCTTCCTTCAGCTCCATTGCTCTTCTATTCTCTCCCATCACACGCTATGCAAAAATTATGCAAATGAACTTGACGAGTGCATGGTCACTGCAGCGAAACGTGAGTTGTCTATTATGCGCTGCTACAGGCGAACAAACAAACTGACGAACGGACTGACGGGCGCTGCCTGCGACTGAGTGGCGCGAATGAGATTGCCTGTGCGCCAGTAACGCACGCCGGCAAGTGACAGGTTTCCAAAGTTACCTACTAATATGGTCGACACGAGGAAAAATTGAGATACGCTGTTGGCTTATTAAAAATGTGGGCATTCGCCGTCGATGTCGCGACATCGAACATCGTCGCATCAGGGGTGAACATACGAGTGTTTCTTTCACAAAAATAATGGGGAGAGTGGGAAATAGGTATAAATTCGCTCCACGGCGCATATGGTTATGACCTGGGCGTGGAACGATACACATTAAAAATCGGATAAAATGTTCAAAATATGGACTAAAAATGGAACTAAATGCAATAAACAATTCGAAATATGCACTTTAAAAAACAAAGCTCGTTCATACAGTGTAAATATTTTTTTAATAATAAACGCGTAAATTTTATATTGATAGCAGTAATTGAACCTAAAAATAAAAGTGCAAATTCAAATCTTAAAATATATGCATTTATATGCACTATTAAATTCAAATTGTACCATGAGGTTAAGAATGCTAGAAATCGATTCCTTAGATTTAAATAAAAAGAGTAAAAAAAGTACGGAAAACATGCAAAAACCCAGTATTGGTAATGACATTGTTTTTGAGGTACGGGGTCACGTTGTACAAGTTGTCCTTCAAAATAGATATTTAAAAATTGCTACATTAATAAAAATGTGCGAAATGTAGAACACCCTCAAACACACTACCGAAAAAGAGCTATAGTGTGATGAATGGATGTATTACATAATTGTTTGTGGATAGGTTGCTATTTACATATCGATTTTGTTTCAATTATTTGTACTATAAATCTTAATTAACTAAATTTGTTTCATATCAAATTTGATTAATTGACAGTTAATTTTTTATTCATCTAATTAATTATTGAAAATTGATGAATTAGTAACGAGTTTGTATTTCCACTAACAGCATTCTATTTAATACAACATCAATATTGCAGAAGCTATAATGTCAGGAATTAATTTCATTAAATACTATTTCCCGTTGTTTTTTCGAGTACTTACACAAGGAATTGAATCTTTTGAATACTTCAAAATATTAAATCGATATTTATGCAATGAAATGAACATTGTGATAATCAAATATTTCGCTTATCAAATAAAGAGTACCTTTCTAAACGAAGTATTAATTAGCATTGTGCTCTAATGACCGATTCATTACACACTGAAGAGTATCTCAGCAAATAGTTTTCAAATATTAAAAAAAAAATTATAGAGTGGATATGTTTTGAGATCGAATGTGATTAACAGTTAACAAATCACTACAATGAGTTCATTACTTTTCTTTACTTAATGAAATAATGTTGACTCGCATAAATAACATACAAAGCGTATAACTATTCACTTCTTTCTGTGAGAAAAGAATAAGGAAACAAAAAACGAAATATTTTGAGTGATCACAGTGAAATGTTAATTATTGTTAAAATGTTATTGAACAAAATTGTTTTCGAGTAAGAAACTGAAAACAAAAAGAATCCAGTATTTTTTTGAAAATGAAATCGAAATTCGGCTTTACATAGTTGTTCATCCCTTGCGTGTTGACGAGCAGTTTTCCAGGATCTAGTCGTGTGTTGACCGTGCTCGATCGCAGAGGGTTGTTCGTATGCTACAAATGGGGGAAGTATAATGGCGCCATTTTGTATTCCAGAGGGATTGAGTTCGATACCAATCTGCAGTAGATGAGGCGCATGGCGTGGAGTGCTTTCAACGTTCTTTGATTGTGTCTGTCGAGAGAGGAGAGGGTTCGTGCAGGACAGATACGTGTTACATACTTTACGACGTATTGTACACGGAAATACCTGTGCAACAGTCCAACACTATACTGGATTGATTAAAAATGTGGGGATCAATGGGTGACATACCGATCACATAAAGAAATATTTGTTTCAAAATATACCAATTGAACTTTTTCGAGTTGTGAAAAGGATCAGAATCGTTTTGAATACGTTTCTTATTAGTATCATTACATCCGGTAATGGAAGGAAAGAAAGAAACGATATCCATATATTTCTTTGGACAATAAAATTGTTGGATATCATCGCAATTAAATACCATGAATTGTGATGGAGAATTGGAGAATTTATGTTAATTCATTCATTGAGTTTTGGTTATTTAACTTCATTTAAATTATTAAGGTTGTTCTCGTATAAATGTGTACAAAATATCCCAGAACTTCACATATTTGGAGGGATGGAGAGCATATGAATAAGAGAAAAATATATGTACACAAGTCAGGAAATGTAACCCAAGGAGATAGAATGACATTATGACTGAAGAATAACACAAGATAAAAAGGCGTGTAAATGACTTTATTAGAAGAATTGAGAAAGTATTATAGGTGTTCAATATTCAAAAATAATTTACAAATTTTGGCCCATTAGCTGCAATACGGGCCTCGCACTTACGTCACGAGATTCCAACAACAACATACCAATATTCGCATACACATTAATTTATACAACAAAAATGTTTCAAAGAACAGTTTTTCGAAGACTCCGAAGGTCTGACTTTAAAATGTGACATTGTTACGAAACTTCTGCCATCTTTTTCTGAGTGAAATTCAATGAAAGAAAACCAAGTAAAATATTTGATTTATAATTTATTTCCTTCATTTTTATCTACAATACAGAATGGTATCGTGTTTGAATGAGGTTTCTAACAAAAATTATCTAATCCATTAAATAGTGTGCTTAATTAAATAATAATTAAAAATTATTTCATTTCATTTATAACAATAAAAGTTTATAAACTCAGTTTCCTGTTATTGCGTCATGAAATGAGTAGGGTTGAATTATTTTAAATTATATAATTAAATTATATAATTGAACTATTTTAAATGTCTGTCTTTGTATGGTTTTATGTTTCTTAAAGAGACTATCTATTATGCTTTCATTCTTTTCAATTTTCGCGTCTTTTTTTCATTCTTGAATATCTTGTATTTTAATCATGTTTTAAATGCCATGAAATATGTTGGTACTCTGTAGTAATGTAACTATACTCGTATCGAATCTCGTAATTTTCAAAATATTTTTAAGTGAATTGAAATAATATTCCATTTTATAACTATTAAATCTTCACAGAATTTGGTCGTCAATTTTTGTTTGTTATCCTATAGTACCTAGTATATGACGGAGAGATAAAGTAAAATATGGAGCAAGTAAAGTTAAAAATGACCTTGATACATTTTGTTTAACTTCTTGGTTTCCTGTCAATAGTCCTCGTATGACCAAAAAAAGTTAGAGTAATAAAAACCAAAGTCAGACTTACTGTGAACCACAATACCGCTGTAATATTTCTGTGTCTCTTTCGAAATTAAATTGATGATTGGGTATTCACTACAAAAAGGAATGAAGGAAAATTTTTCGATTCATTCCATTCAAATTCTCTGAAACGAAAACTTTAGATTACACTTTCAATACGGAAAAAAATAATATGATGCATGTACGGTGCGGTATTCAGTTCAGTGATGTATAAATGTATGTATTCATGGGGAAAAAAGGATTAAATATAAATATGCATATAAAAAATATGTGAATATGCATTATAGTAAAAAATATGTGTATATGTATTAACTTAAACCCTTTTCACATCAGAATAAAACGTGAGATGATATTCTTTCAATGGTTGACGTTATGGCTTCATTGTTACGTCGTCGTGTTCAATAAAATTAATGAAATATATTTGACTCAACAATGTTAAAGAATGTTCGGCAAATTGTTCTATATTAATAAAACATTAAAATTGAGCATAGATTTCCGTTTGAAAGGTAAATTCAGATTAACGACGTGATGCCGTCATGTATAGTCTCATTCATGCCCTAAACTGAGTACATAGCAGAGAAACATTGCGCGGGTGTAGGCGTACCGCGAGCTAACCGCAGGCCGCCGCCAAGAATATCACCGTACGTGTAATTAATGAGCTGCAGCACGCGCCTGTCCGTCCCTCGTGCGTGGAAGCGAACACGGTAGAGCACTTCAGGAGGAGTAGAGTGCTGTGGAATTGACGCATTTCAGAAATTTCTTTGCAAGTATTCATACGTCAATGTTTAATATTAGTGACACATTATTGAACACGATCAATGTGATGGGCTTTTTTGTTTGAAAATTCGGTTAGGTTTACTACTTGAGATATTGTGGCCATTCGTTGTTCTTGAATTTAAAAAATATTATTTTCATATATTCTTGTATTAAGACTTCAGCAGGGCTACCAAACAATTAATACAAAGCGAAAATTCTTATGTGATGATAGATGTTAAAAATGCACTCTTAAGAAAGATTTATTTTGCCAATTACATTTGGCAATAGCACACTACATTTATAAATTATTGAAAATTAATACTGCAATCAAAATTTTAACATCTACACACAAGGATCCTAATCAACCTTTCACACCAAGTATGTACTTAACTACTCAAGATCATATTGTGTATTAAGTAGAGTTTAAATTGAAGGCACTAAATAAGATTTAATGAAATATAGTGAAGATCATTTAGCTGAAATAGTAAATTTGCTTAAATGCGCACGTATAATTTTGGCCGACAAAAATGAACATATAACTATTGCAAAAACTATTTTACAAAATTTCGGTATGTAAAATCAGGAAGGTAGTTGTTACCATACACACCAAGGTACAACGTACGTTGAAAAATCATAAATAATTCCTTAAAACAATTAAATATTATCGATATCTTATGATTTATGTCTTGAATTTTAGTTTAAGTTGCAATCTCCTTTCATTTAGTAAATAAGAGCAAAATCATTTTTCTTATAGGAAAGAAAAATCATATTGTAAAATTATTAAAATTGAAAGAATGTATTTCTTTGTTTTCTATAATGTACAGCAACACTTTAATCCTCTGAAACGAACAATGTTATAATTCTAAAAAAAATAGGTATGAATATCTAGTTTATAAGAATGTTGTAAGACTGAAAATTGAGTTCTATTATGAGGTAAATAAATGGGTTACTTTCTACCTTTAAATTTTCTGAAAACCTACCTTTACTCATTACTCTACCATTGAACATTTTAAAAGAAATAAGATGACACAGTTTGTTTCTAGACGACTGTAAATACTAAACCTGTCACGAAGTCCATCATAAATAAATTGGAATTTTCCTTTTACTGGAATCACTTCTCATTCCCTACGTTTCACTTATTTTGTAATACATTGATTTTAAAATACTGTTCTTGATTTTTGCCACGGATATTTGCCACCTTATATAATTTTGGTGCGGAATTTATAGAACAACATAGCAGTTTATAAGATATAATATTTATCCTTTCTTTCAGTGCGTACCGCGTAGCATTTTAGTGCTATAAATTTTCCAAGAATCGTCAATTTCCGTGACACGAGAACACAACCATCGCTCATAGCACGGGAACGCATTTGTTAATTAAAACTCATCTTAAGAGGCGCAGTAGGTAAAGTCTCCGAAGTAGACAAACAACGCACAGCCTCATTCCGCAATCCCTTCTCCTTCTCCAGGATCGCTTCGCACAAGACCGACAGGAGCTTCTTCTTCCTCTTCTTCGTCTTCTTCCTTGTCTTCTTCTTCTCCGCTCCGAAGGCTATGTCGAGCACAGCGCTCCGCTCCACTCCGCTCCAATCCCCAGTAGCAACGTCGGGGGGTTTAGCGAGTTTGCTTGCTCTTTCGCTAAGCTCCGCTAATACCTTCGCTTGAGACGGGGCAACGTTAATTAATAATTGCGCGCCGCTCTCGGCGAAGGAACAGGCGCAGCGAGGTACGGCGGCGGTGAGGAGAGACTCTACTGCCATGGCGTCGTCGTTGGGCGAAGTGCTTGCTTTCTACCACTACGCTCGCCTACAGTCTGGTTGTCGGAGGTTACCTCCCGCGCGACATCAGTACATTCGAATTTCACGTACTACCAAGACCACATTTCACTTACAGAGTTTAAAAAATACCTTTCTTTATGTGCTGTGTTATTTGTATCACTTTCTTTACTTGTTTATTTCTCGTCGGAATTGTCTTTTATTCTTGACTGAAAGTGGTTGCATCTCACTGAAAGGTATTGCAGCTTGCGTGGGTGATATTATTTCATGTTACTTAAAGCAAGCCAATTTACCTCCTTCTTTCATTGTCTTTCATCTCTTTCATTTGTCTCTTACACTAACATTCTCCTCTTTAAACTTGCAAGAACAGAAGTCTCCGTACAACAAATTCTCACTACCAGTTGTTTATTGCATTAATATAGTACAATTTTTTCCTCATTGATTATTGTACTTTTCTTGACTTTTATATTATTATTATTTTTAAAAATAATTTTAAAAGTTCATATTTTCTTCCAAATATTATTTGATTTAATTACATGTTTTCATTGTACTATTGTTATATTGGTCTTCATTCTTGATTAACCATCGCTAAAAATAAATGTGATTTTCATTGCTTATGTTTTGTAAGCTGTAGCAATTATATATTACATTATTGGAAGTAACTCGTTCAATCTACATCTTCTAAGTCACCACAGAATTACGCAGTAACCGACTTTAATAACATACAACACATCGCATCACACTCACAGCTGTAAAACACTGATATATTGGAAACTATATACAAGGTCCCCGACTCTCATAATATTTTGCAGATTTAAAATTAAAAATAATTTATTGACATGATACCACACAGTGTAATTAAATGGCTGCACTCTTAAGTGCTCAAGCTCAATTAGCAATAAACAATAGCAAGCAAATGCGACAACATTCAGTTCATGAAAAGAACGCATAAAGCTTTCAAAACTCATTGTCACATGCATTAATATGCCATTGCCCCAGAAAATTATAGTTCCTATTCTGCGTATTCGGACGAAGTAAGTCACACAAATGATTATCATTATTGAATAAAAATAATCATTAATATTCATTAAAAATATTTCGATGATTTTCTTGGGGTTCACTTTCTTCTTTTCCTTTCCGAGATAAAAGGATTTAAATATTACACAAAGAAAGGAGCAACTTCAATTTATTTGAAAAGGATGTTACCTGACTCCTTGAGTTCTGATAATTAACACCTCTGACGCGACTGACCGTGGCGCAATAAACAATATTCGTGGAGTATTGTACGTGAGTTACGCGATGCTCCGCTGTGCATTCTCATATACTATTCATAACTATTCTGATGATCTTTTTACATCGTTTAATGTTAAATATAAATCAGAATGAAACTTGTCTAGAAATAGCATAAGGGGGAAAGTAGAATCTGCCATGTTATCCAGGTAAATAAAGCAATCTTGCTAAATAAAAGTTTAATTGAATTGAAATAAAAATCAACACTCGTATTATCGTACAGAATGTTAGTTTAATTTTAGATAATTATGTTATTTTAATTATATAATAATTACACATATCCCTGTCACATAGTGAAAATCAAGAGTTTCAAGGAAACAGGCGAAGTTACCATTTACTAAACTTCACAATAATGTGTAATGTAATTTTAATCTTTATGAAATTATTAATGTAAGTGGCATAATTTTGACATTACATTTTATTATATTTGACATACAATTTAATGACATAAACTTTATTATATTATATGTGAATTAAATTATATTATATGAGCTATTTCAGGAAAAACTAATTTTTTATCACTAATCAAAAATAATTTTAATACGTTAAAACAAAATGTCTACAGAATATTAATAACATTATAAGGGAACCACAAACATAACTCAATTCTAACAAATTACTTGAAATTCATAATAATAATATGAATAATGATGATAATAATAATAGATGTTTCGCACTGACAAAGAGTGAGTAACTTCAACTCTGCTCTTACCTTCATTGGAGGATACGTAAAGCTTTGAAAACCCTAACGTAAGCAATAAATGGTATCATCACAAACGGCACCATTCACGACAATGGGGGACTGCGCTATCCTGTTATCCAATAAATCCCTACTAACCTTAAGTGAAGATGAATAAACCTGGCATTGTCATTAGAATTTTAAGAAAGAAAACATGTCTATTGATTGACCTTTGGACCAAAATTCTGTATCTAAAGAAACAAAAAAAAATCACCTTCGAAATAAGGAAATGGTCACAAAAGTTTAAATTAAGACCTAGAAAAGATCCCAGGTGAAGGGCAGAGAAGTGCAGAAAATTGCGTTTCACATCCCGCGCAAGGTACTTTAAAAGCAGGAAACTGAAAAGCCTGATCCTGAGGAAGCTGGTTGCAACCTGGACTGGATAACAAATAAAGCTGACTCTGACATCGACAGTCGTGAAGATATGATGAAACAATAATCATATGATAATGTCTTTATTTAGTGGAGAGACTAACACAACAGGGTCTGCTCTGCCGTTTCACCAGAGAATAGAAGACGAGAAAAGAAAAGACATGGTTTATACAGGAAGATAACAAATTGGGCAAGAGTAATATTTACATTTATGTCTGGTGCCCCCCTGGTGACTCAGATGGTAGCGTTCCTGCTCTTCGCTATGTCATCCCTGGTTCAATACTCGGTGGCTCTACTTACGTCTACTACCACGTATTACTAACCACTTCTACTACCATGTGGACAAAGTTGTTGGTAAACCTAGCTAACCGACCCATCTATTAACAATAGCATTCCACCCAACTCCTGCCTCCTATCGCCCCATGCGGATAAGCTTCAGTAGCACGCTCCATTTCCCATTTACAAATACTACAATGGAATTTAAGTCTGAGAAAGAAAAACAAGGGGCCATCCCAGAAAATCTTAAGCGATTGGGGAAAAGTCCATGGCGAGTAAGAACTCCAAATTTATGTGAATAATCTCACCCTTGAGATGTCTAGGAGAGGGTACAGTGGGCGCCGGCGCCACACATGGCGTGGCGTGGAGGTGGGCTTCGTTCTCCTCGCAGCAGCGACTTATCGCATTCCTACACACACCTCGCAACATTCCTCACGTTTCGCCGTGGGCTGCTATTGGAGCCTAGTGCAGCAAGCACTATACGATGCTCGCGGAAACAATTCCACAAATGCTGGGTGCTCACTCTGCGGTTGCAGCCGCGCGCGTTTACTGGCTCATTCGCTGCTCGAGTCTCTTGAAGCGACTGTCGGAGTCTTCTCCACGCCGAGGGGTTCGGGGGGCGGGGGGGGTGAATGGGAGAGCTTCTTTTTATCTCACTCGCACTGAATAGAGAGCGAGCGTAGGTTTACCTTTCGATATTTTATTTTTTTGGAATTGATGAAACGAACTGAATTGGAATCGATTCAGACATTTTTTTTATCTGAACCTTCACCAAAGCAGTATTTCTGAAACCTTCCCAAACAGGCAGTCAATTATCCAATTTCAGTTTTTAAAAAATATATTTTATTGTTGATATTTTTTACCGTCGTGACGAAACAGTTGCCAAAAATTAGGAACCATTGCAAAGATTATTTCTGGTGGTAATCTTCGTAATTTTAGTTTTGCAACATTAGGTGTAAAATTCACATTTGAATCGTAGTGATCTCATGAATAGCCTCTAAAGTGGCCCTACATATAATCTCTTGGGAGCATTCATAAACAAACACATTAAACCCTTTTTTAACTGATCAACACCTAATTACGATGTTTGTGTGGGTACTGTATATTGCAAGTACGATATATATATTAAGAAACTTCATTCTGTAGCGGAATATGGACCATTATTGTGGATGCGTGGTTGAAACATGCTGTGAAACAAGTTGTGACCCCTGAAGTACAAAATGAGTTAATGTTTTTCCCAAGTCCTGCACTGGAAGTCTGGCGTTAAATGTAACAAAAAACTTCTAACAACTTGAAAATTTAAATCTACTTTTTTTTTCTTTGATCACTTATATGAATTATTTCCTCGGGTTCATTTACGCTTAACTTTAAATAATTAACTTCATTCGAGTAGCGTATGTTGTGCGTTTCATTGAAATTAAACCGTTACCGAGTTTGTTAGTGATTTTTGTGAGTTCGATGGTGAATAAAGTATATTGCAAATTTTAAGACACTACATAATTTGAACATGAATATCACTAATAAATTATGAATGTTCCATTAGGAAAATTTAATACATGAACTGTACTCTATTAGATTCGCATCTTTGCCCACTATACGCAAGGAAAGAAAAAGGTAGTATTATTTCCGTTAAAATGGGTATCAACTGTATTAGGTAATGATACGCTTAATTCAATAACTCGAATCAATTTATTGGCTTGTAAAATTGTTTATAGATGATCCATAAATTTATAAAAGAGTATTCAGACTACTCAAAGTGTATGACCTGGTGTGGATTTTTTCATTAAATTTCAGATGTGTTGTCTTTTTTTTTGTTTTTTTTTGTTTTTTTTTTGTTAGACTTCCAGTCCTTATATTTTCCATTCATTTACCCCAATATTTTAAAATCTTTCTGTTTATCTCCTGCATTTGATTCACGTGTACTATCGAAAACTTAAACTAAGGAAAACGAAATTTCACCTTTTTCTAATGTTGTCTTTCTAAATTTCGAACTCTTCACGTCTCCGCCGTACTTGTACCCAACTTTCTAATGAATAATTTTTATGTTCATGTTATATGTATTATACCTAACAAATACATACACTACAATAGGGGACGCATCTCGCAACTTAATAGTCATAAGTGGAATTTGTTCACATAGCGAATACAATGAGACCACCTTGTGTACATCTCCTGCCTTTTGTTCAATTAATATCTACCATTTTCCTTATACTTGTCCTTGAAGGAAGCCTTTGATAATTTTACGTTAATTCATGAAGTACTGCACTTTTAATATCAATTTTACTGCAACCAAATATATTAAATTCGTTTTAGGTTTTCAATTAATGTCAAACATGTTACAAAGCATTTAAAATCCAGTAAAATGAACAACTCATTAAAATGAAAAAAATATTATTATAATTCAATTTTGCATATATTAGCCCAATATACCCATATTAATATGGTTTAACTAATTATCGAATGTTATGAATAATTAAAACATGGGTTATTAGAGAAATTATTTATTTTGAAACATAAACTTTTTTAGCAATGTACCTCTGTTTTGATGCTACGATGTTTTCATGTTTTTTTTAAGAAAATCCAAGAATAAATTTTGATAAAATGTCCCTTTCATTTTCTACATTGTGTCATTTCACACATATTGCCTTAGTATATGTGAGTTATTGCAAATAACATCACAAACAACGTTATCTTTACAAACAAAACCCACATATTTATCCACTACAATCATGTATATGTTATTATTGCATAATTATATACCATTTCGGGAGACAGAGTTAAAGATAAAAAGAAATTTGCTGATATTGTGTTGTGTACACCTCAGCTTAGAAGAACTTCCAAAATCAAATCGTTTGAACTTTCGTACGAATTTAGCTCTCAACCGTTTTTTGCTGCTGGCATTTCCGGCTTCGGCATTCCCCCAGTGTTATTCTTCACTTCTCCNGCTTTGTTGTTCTTTAGCTCCTTTATAATTTTCATAATTTCTGTCAGAGCGGGGGCTTCTGAGTCTGGGTGTGTGAGTACTGGAGGAGAGAAAGTCAGTTTTTCTTGGGGTGGTTCGCAATTAAGAAGGGTGTTAAAGTATTGAGCCAACATTTTACAGTTATTTTTTGTGTTGGTTTCCACNCAGCGGGTGAGGCACAATATCAAGGGTTGTCCAATTATCTTATTTCTTTATCTCCTTGCGATTTATTCTACGTACACATTTGAATGGTACAGATATACTCGTGACTGAGTTTAAAATTAAGGTTATACAGTTNACAGTGTGTCCCAGAAATTCACGTACAGAATCGAACCCAGAATAGCCCACAAGGGTGTTATTGGCTACAACTCACGCTCGTCTTTAACAACATTGTGTTCTACACCATGTCAATCGAGGCGGAAGGTATAAAGTAGAATACGGTTTTAGAATAGTAGGTTTCTATTTCATTCATTAGAATGCATATTTATCTGCACATCAATAGAATATTATTCATGTTTTTGAAATGTATTTCCGTTACGCTACTTTCTTATGTACAATATTATATTTTTTATTTATTTATGCGATTATTCCCCTTAAGGAGAGCGATTGAACTTGAATGACATTTTTCTAAGTATTTTTCTTTTTTTCTTCCCAAAACTTCTTCATTCTCTCTGAGTGCTTCTTTTTCCTTTCATCGGTCCATTTTTTTCCAGGCTGTCTCAACGTTCTTTCTTCAAATTTAACATTGTTGATTTTATTTCGGCAATCCTTACGGTCTTCCAGATTTGTGATGTCCATTTGTTCTAAGTCTTTCTGAACTTCTTTTAACCAGTCTGTGCTGCTTTTGCTTGTTGAAATTATATTGAGTAACTTTTTTGCCGTTCTAGAACTTTCCATCCTGTAGATATGTGTGTAGAATCTTGCTCGACGTTTCCTGATTTCTTCTGTAATTGTATTGGTATCGAGGTATAGTTCGTTGTTTGGTCTTTTCATCCAAATACTATCTCTCCTTACTGCACCGTATATCTTTCTAAGAATTTTCCGTTCTTGCTTTTCTATTTCCATTATTTTAGAATGACCATCTATTACCATTGTCTCTGCTGCGTAGGTTGCTTCTGGCAAAACTACCGTTTTATAGTGCCTTAATTTTGCTTTTTTTGATATACACCTTTTATTATAGTGGCTCCAGGTTAGTTTATAGGCTCTTTGCAATTTGGTGATTCTGTGCTCATTAGCAATTCGATTGAGTCCTGAAGATTGTATAATTTCACCAAGGTATTTGAAATGGCGGACTTGTGTGACTTGACCGTGTTGTGTGATTAATGGGGAACTGTTTTCTGGCCGTCTTTCCATGTATTGAGTTTTTTCGTAAGAGATTTGTAGTCCTGTTTTTCTTGCAATTTCATCTAGTTTTTCAACCGCACGAGTGGCTTCTACTCTATTGTCTGTAAAAATCGCGATATCATCAGCAAAGGCGAGACATTTGATTTTAGTTCTGTTCTCCCTTTTGATACCAATTTGGATGCCTTTTACGTTGGGTTCCCATTCTCTGATTATCTTCTCTAATACAATGTTAAAGAGTATCGGAGACAAACCGTCTCCTTGTCGAACTCCAGTTTTAATTTCGAAGGGCTCTGATATTTCTCCCATAAATTTTACTTTGGACGTCGTTCCCGTGAGTGTCTGTTTTGTTATTTGTATAGTCTTTTTGTCAATCCCAAATTCTTCCATTGTTTTAAAGAGAGTATCACGATCTATTGAGTCATACGCCTTTTTAAAGTCGACAAATGTAATTACTGTATTTCTACATTTCCTCATCTGTAATATTGTTTTTAAAATCCATATCTGTTCAGCACAAGATCGTCCTTTTCTGAAACCGGCCTGGTATTCGCCAATTGAAATATCTATTTGAGATTCGATTCTGTTTAAAAGCGCTTTTGATAGAATTTTGTACGCCACCGATAGCAAAGATAATCCCCTGTAATTATTAATGTCTGTTTTATCGCCCTTTTTGTGTAATGGACTAATTATTTCACATTTCCAATCTTCTGGGATTTGCTCTGTTTTCCAGATGTCCATTATAATATGATGAATTTTTTGTGTTAGTGAAGGATCTTTCAGTTTCCATATTTCGGATATGATTCCATCTTCCCCCGGCTCCTTGTTGTTCTTTGGCTCCTTTATAATTTTCATAATTTCTGTCAGAGCGGGGGCTTCTGAGTCTGGGTGTGTGAGTACTGGAGGAGTGAAAGTCAGTTATTCTTGGGGTGGTTCGCAATTAAGAAGGGTGTTAAAGTATTGAGCCAACATTTTACAGTTATTTTTTGTGTTGGTTTCCAGTGTGCCATCAGGTCTTTTGAAACATAGGCTGGGTGCTTGGTATCCTCGTAGATTTTCTCTAAAAGTTTTATAAAAATTTCTTGTATTGTTTTTAGTAAAATCTTCTTGTATTTCTTTTAATCTGTTGTTGTCGTATCTTCGCTTTTCTTTTCTTCTAGTTTTGGAACATTCTTTTCGATTTTTTAAAAAGCTTTCCCAGTTTTCCTCGGTTTTATGACTACTGAATTTTTTCCAGGCAGTTATTCGGTTTTCGATTGCATGGTCACAAGTTGCATTCCACCAGCGGTGTTTCCTGTTGCGAGGGGGTTGTCCAATTACCATAGCTTCTTGTATTTTCGTTGTTAATTTCTTCCAATCTGATGATTTTTCCCGATTAATATGCGTGATGATTTCTTTTTTGTTTAGTTTCAAGTATTCTGGGTCTGGCCTGATCTTCTTAGGTGGGCATTTTTTGTTTCTATTGGGTTGGAATTTTGTCTTTATTTGGAGAAGGTGGTGGTCTGATTCAAAGGTACCTTTACGCGTTCTGACATTTAAAATTTCTTTGGTGTTTTTCTTGGAAATCGCAACGTGATCAATCTGGTATTCACCCTGTTTAAGACTGGGTGATCTCCATGTAGTTAACTTATGCGCGGGTTTTTCAAATTGTGTACTCATTATTGTAAGTCCCAAGTTTCTGCAAAGGAGAATTAACCTTTCCCCATTCTTATTTGTTCGACTATGTTTGCTATATGGACCTGTGGTGTCTCGAAAATTCTTTTCTTTGCCTAATTGGGCGTTAAAATCGCCAAGTAGAATTTTCACATGGTGTTTTGGTATTTGGTTACTAGCTTCTTCAAGTGTTTCCCAAAAGTTTTCAACGGTTTCAGGATTAGTTTTGTTTTTGTCATTTGTAGGTGCGTGCGCGTTGATCAACGTGTATGCTTTATTTGCTGATTTCACTGAGAGGAGAGAGATTCTTTCATTGGGAGACGTAAAGGCGATGACCGACACAAGAACGGAATTATGTACGGCGAATCCAGTTCCCAGGAGTGGTAATTTGTTTCTTATTTTTATCGCAGGTTTGCCCTTGTATATTCTGAAACCTTCTGAGTCAAAGTGTCCTTCATCCATAAATCGTGTTTCTTGGAGTGCGGTGATTTTTAAGTTAAGTTTTGTCAGGATATTGGTCAGTTGTTTTAATTTTCCTGTCTTTGTGAGGGTGTTTACATTTACTGTGCCAATAAAAGTTTTTCGTTTTGTTTTGAGTGTCTTGTTTGCATGGCGTCCCTGATCCCCCAGAATCCGATGATCAGGTGAGTCCAGTTTATCTACTGGTGCCTGGGGTAGTGATTTTTTTATCTTCTTTTCCATCATGCATTCAAGTTGAAAGTTGGTTTTGTGGTGATCTCGGATGTGACCACAGTATTACGACTCGGTTTTTAAGTTCGAGAAGATAGTAGTGCAGCCGCCTTAACTAAAGGAACAGACGCTGACCACTGACCGGCAGGTATTGCACAGACGCCAATGGATTTTGGTAGCTTTTGGTCCGCCCTGGGTATTTCATTTCCCCAGTACCACTTATATCTAAGAGGCATTCCCCTATCCGCCACCTGGGGAGGCGTCCGATGGAGGTGCTACAAACCCTACACGGAACAATATTATATAAATATATAGAGTGGAATTTTTTGGAAAAATTCAGGTAAAATTCTCAAAAATAGTAGGTAATTGGTGCACATTCTATACAATACAATTGACAAAAATAGTTTTATATAAAAGTATAATTTCGAAATTCCAAAGCCGAAATCCCCAAAGTATAAAAAATATTAATGGTAAATTTCCAGAATATTGTCAAAAATGTTAATAAAATGGTACCAAATTTATGACTTTCTAACGCATACACAGTTTGAAAAGTTAAAGGGGAATGAATTCATTGATAAAGAGTAAAACGTTAAGATAAAGCATAGGAAATTGTTTTGTAACATTGTGATATCCATGTGATTAAAAATTTATGTGGTTTTCTAACTTTACCAAGGTTAACTCCGCCCGTGTACTCCGCAACTGGTAGTTTCTTCGCTATATTCCGACGTCAGAGATTCCATGCCGTACTCCATCGGACAAGGTGAGCTTTTAGCTATAGATACCCTCACGCCAGGATAATGTGTGTCTGGTACTTCGCTGGTTCTTAGAAGCAAATATCTCTCCATTTCAATCCCACCACTTAAAACTTGTGTAGGTGGAAAATCATGCCTATTGACAGATATTCTGAAAAAATATTATTTATATTATATTGCAGCACATAATTAAGGGGCTTTTGTAATATATATAAAAACGAACGTTTGATAGTTTTGATTATATTATTTTTTCTTTCTCGTGTAGAAAGTATTGTAATCGTGAAAAAATTCGATAACGAAATTTTTGCGGAAATATTCGTTTTGGAGACCCCTGATTCCGAAAAAGTTGTTTTTGGCTGGCCATCCGTCCGGTCCGTCCGTCCATCCGTCCGTCTGTGCGCAGCACTCCTGACCGACTGGAAAAATATTTTGTTTTCATTTTTCGTATCTAGGGTAGAATTTACTTTTGACATATGCACGTGCTTTCAATTTTCATTTTATGTGAACACAAAGGGCACTTCACATAAAGGTCAAAGTACATTTTTGAATATTAAAAAAAAACTGGTCCAACGATTTTGCTTAAATTTTCTGTACGTAAAGTAGAATTAGTATGCATTACACCCACATTAGCTATATTTCGCTTGAAAATTTCGTATAGACACAGTAAAATAATTTTAGTAATTTGTTAATTTATTGACTTTGATCCCGACTAATATGTTAGTTATTGTTCATTACACTATTATATGCATTTTTAGTTAATGCGTTTTTGTCCATTTATTTTTTATTTTATTTATTATTTTACATTTATTTTGTATTTATTAAATATAGTTTTCCAATTGTGTGAATGGAAAGAGTACATGTCATTTTTATATGTTACTTTGAAAAGGAGAACTGAGGAATGTCTGCATCTTATGTTTCTCTTGGTATCGTGAATCGTCCACCTACGCGACCTCTATGCACTTGTCGTAACCTCACATCCGGTGACGCTGCATTATTTTGCTGCGTAAGCTTACGTTTTTTTTTGTAAGCTTACGTATCAGATGTGTCCACTTTGTTGGATTTTGTTGTTAATTGGTGCATGTTGTGTATCATATTTAATGTTTGTGCATATTATTTGATGCGTGAGGATATTATTTTATATTATTTCTTATCGTTCTAATTATTAACTTGCCAACGTCTTTTTGTTTTGTTTTGGAGGTAATTTTTGATCAAACTTTTTGTTTATTTTTCATAATATTTAATACAATTCTTTATAGTATTTTCAATCGTTAAAAATAGTATTATTGTTAAAATATATTTTAACACTTACAGAATTCTTTGATGAGATAGATATGGAGCGTAAAGAAATAACAGGACGTAAATAAAACAAACAGTATCACCTATTTAACCGAAATAATTAATAGATACAATTATTAATATAATTTTGAAAATGCAAATTACAAAAAAATTAAACCTTTATTTCCTAATTAAATTATATAGGAATATTTATGGTCTTCTGACTTCGTTCTCGCGTTAAACTTCCAAAAAGAAAAAAAGTTGCTTTACAATTACCGAAATAAATATTATGAAATAACAAACCAATAGCAAGTTACAATCTATTCACTTATTGCTATTGCCTAGCTGTCCGCTTGATTTTTGCTATTTCGCATATATATTCTTCATGTCTTAATTTTTCCCCTATAATCCAAATTTCTTGTGTATTGAGGGTTCCCGTTTATTTCGTGTCATTTACGAATCTCGTCTTTTCCGCACCGTTTAGGAAAATCTCTCACAGGACATGTTCCTATGTCTCCTCTCCTTCGTTGTGTATGCACTTCTCGTCGTCGTTTTCCCCTAACCATTTTAAATCAGAAAGTCCGTATCTTAATATATAGTACAATAACAGAGGTTGTGGATTGAACCAACTGTTGTTCTTTTTCCTATACCACACTTCCGGTAGGTATTCGTGACAAAGTCTTCTTTTCATTCCTACACTCCGTCACGTAAAGTTATATTTTGGTCAATTCCTTTCTCCATTTCGTTCCATCTTGTATCACTTCTCTATTCAGCAGATCTCTTTGGACATCCCTACCCTGCAACATCCCGATCTCGGCCGTCTACTGCTCTTGTGTGTACTTACGTATGAGGCGCGGAGTTATAACCAGCGCATGTTTGTCTTCTTTCGCACCGTGCTCCTCTTCGGTTGATCGAGGGCTGGCTGTCGGGGATTGCTTTCAGGCGGAAGGGCGCATGCACAGCGCACAAGGGTGATGGAGACTGATGGCGCTCATCAGCGGCACCGATTAATCGCCACGTCGAAACGTTTGTTCTTCACTGGGATTAACGACACGTCCCTATTAACGAGTCAGTCTTTTACGCGCGTACTGTTTTGTCACATTTTAGATTTACGCGCGTTGGTAGGATTACTATGAGTTGTTAGGATCAGTTTCGTGGTTGTGGTCAAGTTGAACTATGTAGAAAGGGGATTCTTCATTACATTCATTTTAAACACTCTATAATACATAAATGGAAATTATACTTTTCCAAACTCATATTGTTACATTCCTCGCATTGAGCTAATCTTAAAAGTGTTACCATAAAATAACTTCCGTACTCCCGCAGGGGTGGCATATTTATTAAAAAGGTCTTAGAGAATAGCGCAATAATGCTTTTGGGTGAATATAGACAGTTAACGATATTTTTTTCAGAAAAGAATACATATGTTAGGTGAAGTATATCACTAAAATCGTGAATTAGATCGCACTCTCGCCGATAATGACAGATACTTTACATGGACAAGGGAACTTCGATCTTCTTTTCATATTTTGTGATGTACACTCCTAGTTAAAATAAATGATGAAAAACTTTGATCTAAGGCATTCTTGGGAGATACTGGAAGTATAATTAGAGAAAAATAAGTGAAACACCTTGCATAGATCAAAACATCAGTTTTACGAGCGTATACAGAAAAATAGGGATAAAGAAATATGTCCCACTGATGTGAACTGTAAATTCGTTATGTGCACTTTGTTTGCAAAATATACCTACTTGCTGAGAACGGTTAAGTAAAAGACAGTTTTCAAGTAATATTCTAATATACATACATTTGGGTCACGATTTGATTTATTGTTGAGAAAAGATCTTCTAGATTTGTTTTTGTGTTTTCATTGGCTTAAACCAATAAATGTTGAAGGATTGTGGGCAAAAATAACATTCTATTGGTGAATTGTCTAAAACCTTATCCTAAATATCTTGGTTCATATGCTTTTTCCTAAAAATCTACGAAGATCTACTTCATATTTATTGAATAAATGAAATGTCTGGAGTGTACGTCCTACATACGTAGTTTTTGTTCAGTGTTTTAGCTCTGATGTCAAAGCATTGAGTAAGATGATCGATCTCTTACCCTGATAGCAACGAAGGGAGCATGAAGGGTGACTAGGGCGATGGAGGGTCGATCAGGGAGCTATGCGACCGCAATTTCTATAGTCGTCGGTCGATAAGGGCCTCCAGCGCGAGGAGGGCCAAGGGCGAGGGTGGTGGCAGGTGAGAGAGACATAACTTCGCGATTGGAATGTTAATTACCGCTAGATTATTTCGCGCGGCCCGCGTTGCGGAGAATGTGGCTGCCTGGCGGTCGCTGGAGGCGTCCTTCACCTTCCATCCTTATCCTTCAGGCGCCGTCTCTACATCCTCCTAGTTGCTACGACATCACGAAACGCTTCGTGTTTATGACAAACCATGGAAATTTTAATAAATACTAACAAGAGAAAAGTAATAAAATTGGTATAGTGTATGTACGTCAAAGGCGAAGAGAATAGTGAACACTTTCTGTGGAAATGCAAATTTAATGGCAAAGGGAGCAATTTGTATAAAGAAGTGAAATGGATAAATAAATATAGCTGCGGAAAGAGAACTAAAGAAGAATAAAGAACATTACGAGAGATACTAAGGCTATGTTACAAGAATTCAGGAAATAAGAAATATATGAAAAAAGAACATCAAATGCAGTTAGGCGAAAGTGTAGATAGACTGATCAGAGAGCCTTTTAATGACAATGCATGTAGAAAATATGAAATTATTATGATTATGGTCACAATATCCTTGACCATAATTAAATAAATTCATACTTTGGATTTTACAAGATTTTGAACACGTCAAAAATTAAAAATATGAGTACATTATGAACAGGAAGGACAAAATTTAAATTTTTAGTACTTATTGTACTATGAGGGGCATTTGAAAGAATGAATGAGAAACTATAATTATAACGGTTAGTGGATAGTGTCAACGCCGGCAAAGAACAAATGGTACGAGTAACGCCTGAATATGTAAAACCCATGAAATTAATATACAGAGGATGACGTGTACAATAAATAAGTAAAATGATTCGGATATTTTCGTTAGTGATCCAATTTCATAGTTTTCGTGGCTGTGTTCTTTTCTTTCTGGAAACCTATTTCAGTCAAATGTATATCTTAACCTTCCTGTATTAACCCAAAAAAGAGAAATGTGGGAAATGATATTCTTGACAGAAATTTTAAAAAACGTGTCCCAATAATATACTGCACTCACATCCCTTGTTTGTATTCGAAGGTAATTCTACAGTCATTTCTTTGTATACATTAAAGAAACAGATTAAGTATTCATTGGCATATATGTTACATGACAAAACTTGATCGTAAAATTAAGACAACCTCACAATATGACTTTAGATAATATCAATAAAGACTCGTAATATTGGATCGTAAGTTAACGACAGAAAATCTTTTGTAATTAAATACGTAAAAAATCGATTATTTTCATCATTAATTCAGTTATGCAAATAAAATCAGTATTTTTACTCACTCTTGCAACTTCGTCCTCTAAAATATTTTTTGTAGAAGCGTGAATAGTCAACACGCTGCACAAGATTGTCTTGGGGGTTGCATTTGTGAGTTAATATATTACTAATTCTGTAACTAAACCTTTTTTCATCTACGATGGTAGTCAATACAGGTATCTCGTACTTTCATTCTATATTGAATTTCGAAAAATAACATTGCCGTAATGTAAATCTATTTCAATGTGATTAGGAGATGTATTCTAAATTTTTACTATCTTAACTCAAAATACAATAAAGTCAAAATGTAGAATTAGTTATATTTTTCGAAAAACTATTTGTTTTACTTTAATATGACAACTTTTATAAAATAGATTATTTTATTAAATAGTAACTTTCATCAGTTTAATACAATTCTCCATCGAAGAATAAACTGAGAATACTGACACAGGAATTTGCATACTTAAACTATTTTATTTTATAAAAGAATCTGTATTTTAATGCTCTATATCCGTCAAAAATAATATATTTTAACGAATTCCATAGTTTTATTCTAAAAAGAACAATTAAAGCCAAGAAATATTTTTATCACCGATTCGATCCAAACATTACATCCAGAGTATAATTTATTATATTAATTCTTACTCATTGTTCTTAATTCTTATTTTATAGCTTTATATTTTTGCACTATTCTAGTGTATAAGTATAAATTACTTGTAGAGTTGACCCTTATTTTTTCCAAATTACCACGATTTCTCGTACTTAAGGAATGGTTATTTCTCTTATAAATATACGAGTTGATCAAGATATGTTTCTTATTTCTGTTACTAATAAATTCGTTTTACTCAATCTTATCCCGTTTTTTGTATCTTCCATTTTTTATCGTCATAAATTTTTGCTTCTCTTCTAAATTCAAGACGATTCACTAGTAATACCTTTTCTTTGTTTTCTTCTGAAATTTATCATCAGGTCTGTAGCTGTTCTTTGCACAATACTTCTTAATCTATAATGTATTCCTGAACTCTTTCATTGCTATAAAGACTGTACCTGTTTTCCTCAGAAAGTTTCACCAACTGCTAGAATACTGCACCAATAAACATCCTCTGTCTTTACTTCCATTCTCACAAGCATTTTCATCTCTTTCTTGTAACATTTTCATCAACCACCTCTCTCCCTCTTTTTCACAACCTCTCTCCCTTGCGCTTCCAGCCTCACAGTTTCTGAAGCCGTTGCCAGCGTCCTCGCGGGCGAGATTGCCAATAAGCCTCGACAGGCAGGCACGCCTTGGCGACGACGGAGGCGGCGGTGGCGGCGGTGCCCGAAAACGCGAATGTTGGTGAGAGCAGAGGATTGGCGGGGCAGGCAATGAGGGAGGCGGTGGCCGTAAACGTCGCCTCGACAACGACAGAGGTCGTGACAGCATTGAACCGCGCACAGTGGTTCGAAGTATTTTGAGGAAGGAACATAATGCAATTTAAAAAGAAGTTTAGAACATAAATTTGTTACAATTTGTTATATTCTTTACGTATGTTAAAATACGTAAAGAATATTATGTTTCGTCATTTCGGTTTGCTTGTTGTGTTAAGCCATAATGTAACATTAAATGCGATCTTATTTCAGTATTATCTTGTTTTCAATTATTGTATAAAGTAACGGAAAACTAGAAAGTAAAGAATAAAATTAAATTTTTGTTAATTATTTTGTGAAGAATTTTATCTAACTTAACATTTTAATTGACCACAAAAGATGAAAGACCTATGTAAAAAATATTTTACTCACAAAATAATTTTGGAGTTATAACTTTGTTGACACCACGTGACGCTTTATAATTCCTTCTCATCAATCATCAGAACTTCAAACTGTGACATTGATATTCCATTCGTTTTTGGTCATATTGTCACAGGTTTCTTTAAGTACCTTTGTTAATATTTAAAAAAAACTCACATTTTGTTTCCTCAAATATGATCATATTTTTAATTCATGAAATAAATATTTGATAAATATTCGACATAATGTCGCATAGAATATAAGATACATCTTTCTTTACAATGTTCGACCAAAATCTAGGTTGTTAGAAACTTTCTAAATGAATAAATACAGGACACCAGTTGCTTACTAACTCTTATTATTGTACAACCTAATGTATTACGTTAATAGCCGCTAGAATTAATATCAATAACAATAATTACAAATCACCTCTTGAAACCTGCGAAAATCATTTACTATTCTCATATTTTAAATATCATCCATCAGCATATTATTATTTCGTATTTATAATTGAAACATTATGATCTTACCCATCCAAATATTATGTATCTCATTATTATATAACAGAAAAGATATTTCCAAACAAAATAAACCGAATTATTCCAAAATTAATATTTGTTCAAATGAGATTTAAAGACACACATTCACTTTTTGGTCAACTTTCATAACTATAGATTTGATTATTTATCCTAGTTCTTCCAAAAGTATATGCATTCCGTGAGTAATATGCATCAATATACTTCAATGACATGATTCACATCTCACTGAGTGTTTAGTCGGATGAAAACTGTGTATGATTACTTTGAATTTGTCATTTTTGATATATTAATAAAGTTACCAGGTGTAAGTACTAAAATATTTTATAAAACCATTAAAGTATAATTGAACAGCATTCACTTTATTTCTTCTTTGGACTGCGCAAAACATAATTTCTGATGCAGCTATTTTTGTGCCTATCATATAAGCGTTTGTTCCCATTGCCCGACCGCGTGGTGGTTGCCGTGCGGCCTGTAAAGCGGGTCGACGGTTAGAGCAAGGGCGCTATAGGGGAACGAGAGCAGACCGCTGCTCGCGCCAAGAATTTTAATTGCGCACTGCGCGCATGTGTTTTCCTTGGCTGCACCCTTCGTCTCGCCTCAACGAGGTAACGACAGCCCTCTCTTCACTAGATAGTGGCGGAATCCACTCTTCCGTTTTCCTTTATTGAAATCCGTTTATTTAATTTTGGAATGAAAATATGGTATGGTAGATTATATTGTTTCTCTTAGTACCAAATATTTTTCCTCTATATATTCTAGAATGGGAAGAGCAAACTTATCTTTGAAAGATGATAAATGAACATAAAAAACGTGATCTTTTGATTGTATTTGAAATGTGTATTATTTTTAAACATATTTTCTCTTTGCGTGTACTTCATGTAACGTTTTGGTTTTCAATTTTCAAATATGATAATGTGATATAACTAAGATTATGTTTACAACAACTCACTCCACTCCCTGGTTATGATATAGAATTCGGAAAATAATCATATTTTGGTTGCTTATTACTACGTAATGATAAATACGTTACTAAAACAGAAAAACCCTTCCCTGTTAAATTATTAAAATTCTAAAATGTTTAAACCCCTCTTCAAACAAATGTAATTTGTTATTGTGAAAGTGGTATTCTACCTTACTAAAAACCCATTATCCCTATTTATAGCTCTTCCTTAACCTCTGCGAATACTTGAAACCCACAGTTAAAAAGTCTAAAACATTCAGAATGTATAAATTCATCAAAATATTGTTGTGAATTATTGCTTAAAATCATTGATGATTTTAGTAAATGTGATAAAAGGCGATGATTATATACATTAAAAGATTGAGACATTCAAATCCCGTAATTATCTTATAATATCAATATACTATATAAATATAATACCTTATACATATAATGAAATATAATATCTCAGTCAATAAACGTTATCGTCTGTGTGCACAAAGTGTTATTTATCGAGAATTCTAAAGTTTCATGATATTTTCTGTCAAATTTTTGTGTATTCAGAAACAACGCATTAGCAGCAAGCACTATAAAATAGGTGTTTCTTCACATTCACTTGCGTAACGCTAATACTCTCTAGTAACAGGACATAGAAACACAAGTTGTACCTGGAATACAATTATTGGACTTGCTAGCGTACGCAACGAAAATAAGTATTTTATAAAACTAACTCTAGACTCAATATTATATGTGAAAAAGGAAAATTATGCTTTTCATGATTCGGAAAATAATATTTTGGAAACGTTTGTAGCCTATATCACTTACATATACAGTTCCAAATACATGAAAATTACATAAAGTTTGTGTAAAACAATATTGTTTTACATTCATAGCATGGAGCTACATTCTAATTGTGAACAGATAATCGTGATTTTGGAATAATTTGTATTAAACAATGTTGAAATGACGGGTGAAATCCGTGTGTGCACTAATGGTTCCATCGTTTCCAGCAATGTAGTCTTGATCTAACATTGCTCTGATCATCTTGCAGAAATATAATACCAGATATTCATGATTCTTTCGTTTCTTAAGAAGTATAAAATTTTATAAGAAGTATAAAATCAACATTACCAGATAAGCATGCTTGAGAAATAGAAAATGAACCAATTTCATCCTATAGTAGCGGTTTCCATTTCCAATTTTTATATTTCGTTTCATTAACGACACATTTTACCGTGTAAGTAAAGTGTGTTAATTACATAATATTTGTTTATTGTATCCAAATGATATAGAAAACTACAAGTAATGCAAAATTCAGGACAACGTTTAAGGATAATTTACTACTTCAAGAAATTCTTATGAATTTTACCCTAAGAGATGTTAGTGTATGAAGAAGAAATTAAATTGTGTCTATCTTCATGATTATTTAAGAAGTCATATTTAAATTGTTTCATCGTAATTTTTATTCCAGTTCTGCTTAATGATAATAAATAAAGAACAGTTAAAGTACTAATGAAAGCAATCTTTTAGAAATTATATTATTGTTTTCTAGCTGCTTAAAACAGTCAGTATTGTCAGTCTTTCACGATACCCTAAAAAGTTTCTGGATCCGAAAGTACTCGAGCCAAGGGAATTTTTTAATCTACTAGGGCTAATAATAAAACGGCGAATCCTCTTTGTTGAGAAGGCCGCCTAGGAACGCGATCTCCGCAATTTCCTTGCCACCGTAAACACGTCTTCCCCTCACGTGAAACATCATAATCCTCGCTCCATTAGTTTGTTCGCTTTCAGCTCCCCGCCAGGAGCAAACAAGTGCAGATAACCCGCTTGTTTGCGTATCGTCCCTGCCGGCTCACTACACTCGCGTGCATTTGGAGGAAAAAAAGATCGCAACGGATCCTACGCCAACCACATGACTTTGTGGGTTTTCGGCAGAGAGACGGACGGACTCACTCTGGTGCTGATCTTGCTTCTCTCTTGCCGTGCCTAAACGCGTCTAGTGGTGGCATTTTGCGAAGAGTTTGTTTTACCCTTTGTGAGGGTTAGGGTTGTCTGGATGTTGTCACAGGGATTTACGTTACCTTTATCACCTTGATGGAATCACAGAATGTCAGTCGCTGGGAACGAGTGAGAAGGGTGAGGAATGAACTGGGGTGCGTCTAATGGAGATATGACTTGGGAGATAAAAAGGCAAGCGGTTGTTTATAACTCAAGTCTTTTTGTCAGCTTGCTGGAAATAAGTGAAAAAATTATGTATGAGATGACTTTTAAAAAGAGAAATAAATAGGTATCAAGAGATAACTCTCAAATAAAAAATAACTTCGACTCATAAACACCAAAACTTTGGTCCGTTAATTTAAAACACCTTAAATCTATTCAAAAATAATTAAAAATAATTTTATGTAAATAAATGAAAATAATTCAATTTTTCTTACAGTTCTACAGATTAGCGTAATGACTTTTTCTCCGGACTATTGAAATATTTTTACAATAATTGAAAAGTCTAAATCCTTCGCATAGAAAAAAAATCCATGAGAACACTGAAATACAATTTCTCCTTGACACAACACAACTATTCAGTAGAAACTCAAAGAAACGTATTTACTATAAAGGGTACGTTACCATAAAAAGTTTCAATGTTTTGTGCTCTATTTCTTATTCATGCCATGCATATCCATGTGCGATTTATCGCCCCATGCTCAACGCCGGCCTCATGCATATGTGGCTCACCCTCCTCTCTGAGGACAAAGCTCTTCCTTGGGGAAACCCACCCTCATAACAGAGAGCGAAGCAGATGAGGATTTATGTGCTTAATATTCCGCGGAACGCCCATCACTGTAAACACGAGTGGAGCACGCGGTTGGCACTGCTCAAAAGGTCGGATGCAAACACTTAGGGGAAGGTAGTGCGGAGCAGTCAGAGTACAAGTAGAGTCAATGAAAGTTATGTTGAAGATGAATGGGAAGGTGAATATGCAATTTAAGATAGTCTATTTATTGTAACTTGAGATGTGGACTAGCGGTTGACTTTTTCTACAGTCATCATAGTGTAAAATCTAAGTTGTTATACATTCCATAATGCATCTAAAAGTGGAAAAATCTTTGTACAGTATGACGCAAAACTCAGTGCAGCACGCAACAAAAGATTAATGCAAAACTCGTGAAAATTAATGTGTTCTTGAGGTATGCTCTTATGATAATGTCCGGTAGGTGGACAGACATCTTTCCGAGACAGACAGAGAGACAGAGTGAACAACACCTTAGTTTTTATTTAATGTGAAATCATGGTAGTCGCAGATATAAACATATTAGTGGTAGTTGAATTATTCAGAACATGAAAATAGGTAGACTGCAACAGTGCACTACATGCATCCGATAATAATAGAAGGTTCAGACAAAGGTGATGTACAAAGAATTTTAAGAATAAAGCAACCTATCATTATAAATTATTCTTAAACTGTAAAGTATTTACAAACTATTTCTTGGTCAAACGGGACTATTAACTTAAAACGTTGTATGTTGTTAACACCAGGAATTTTTATGTACTAAATTATGAGTTTTCATGAAAATATAATGCATTAAGGAATATAAGTATTTCGAGAAGCGAAGACGCATTTTTGTTGCATAACAAATAAATAAATATTATAATCATAATCGTTTCTTTACTCAAAGTACCGTAGGAAGGAAAACTATAATTTCCACAACCTTGAACATTAAAATCATTTTACCCCTTAACTTCTGACGAGTCTCTTTTTCTCAGATGCCAACAATTAAAACGAATATTATATTCAACGTTTTGTTGCCTTTATTTTCAAATAAATTATAATATATTAGATGCAACAACATTACGTACAGAAATGGACGCCAAATTATTTTTCTGAAATAGTAACTAAATAATAAAAATACGTTATAAATACTATTACAGAAAATATTTCAGAATATTTTTATATTTTATATTTGACTTGAAATCTGTCTTGAAATTGAGGTACTTAACCCTGTAATTCTTTCTTATCGCCTAAAGAATCGATTCTAAACATTACGCTCGTAATTTTCACTTTGCACTTAACCATTAACTTCGCTAAAATTCTAAGCACAGTGTAGACCTACTATTTTGAGTAATCTCATTACTTTGCCTTACGAACGGTGCTGGACTTTCGTAAGTTATAAAAGACTTCCGGCACTCATGAATGAACTAGTGTGTTCATACTGAATTCAGGACAATTCCTGTCTCACTTCTTCTTAATACATTCATACATAGTGGATCTACCTATATATTGCAAGGAGATAACAGCTTACGAAATGTAATGATAATAATAATAGCCCCCCCATGGGATACCGCCTTAACGAAGCACTGTCCGTGCGGGCGGTGGGAGTTTGCGTGCTCCAATGAAGCCGACGGTAGCATGGCTACTGGCAGGGTCACCCTAGCCGGACAAACCCCGGCAGAGGAGTCAGACGAAGGTATCCCACAACGACTTGTCTGGCCAATCCGGCCTCCATCCATACTTTGCCTATCCTGTATATCCCTCCCTTCCATGCCTACACCTGGCAGATAGGTATAAAATGCAAAACAGAGCAAAATGGTGAGAACTAAAAGCCAAGCTTCGGAACCACAATCACCAGGTGACTGGACTGCCCCTGGAGGATTAAGAATGATGCAGTCTACTCTTAGAGTTGGAGACAGCAGCAGCCATGAGAGTCATGGATTAGGAAGTCGTAGGCAGTCAGTATCGACATCCTCTGCTAGCTCAATAGAATCTACATGAGAACTACAGAATCGAACCGTGAGCAACGCGCCTCTCAAATTGGTGAGGCTGCAGTGCCTGGTACAAAATGGACCGATGAAATGAATAGATTTATTGTACCCACCTACTACTTGGTAACTGAAATGGAGATAAACAGAATAGGATTTAGGAGAAAACTGCATGAGAAATTTAAAGAAAAGTACCCAAATTTGGGATTTTCTAAACAAGAAGTTACCAGACAGCTTAGAGTAATGTGCCGTTCGGATAAATCAAGAAAAATAGGAAGTAAATATGTTAAAAGTAGAGAAGCAAAGAGCCATACTTGAATATAGTGGAACTGATCCAACATTGAGATCAATCCTTCCAAAACACCGCTCATCGAAAAAAACTCACTATTACCACACGAATGCTTCATGAAAAAGTTTTACCACAATTCTTAACTCACAGTATAGAAATAGAAGAGCTACACAAGCTAATATACGGTGTAACACTAACCGTAATAGGAGAGAGAGTAATAGAACAAAGTGAAAGAAGCGCAAAGCACAAAAGAAGAAAGCCTGCATGGATACGAAGACTGGAAATGCGAATATAGAATGTAAGAGCTGATGTAAATAGAATAACAGGCTACAGGGAGGGTAAGAGTTCCCGTAGTCTAAACAATCATGTCAACAGAATAAGGAGAAAGTACCAAATGCACGGAAGACATAATAAACGAAGCGAAAGTATGAATGAAGTCTACAATACAATCAAACAACAACTGGCGGTTTTAAATAAGAGACTCAAAAGATACTAAGAATAAACACAAAGAAAAATGCAAAACAATTAGTTCACAAGCAATGAAAAACGATTCTACTACAGCTTAAATCATGCAACTAACAATGGGAATACTATATCAACAAAAGATGATATTGAAAACTACTGGGACAAAATGGGGTCTGAAAGAGTAACACGAGACAGCACTCTGGTTCGGAAAGAAAAAGTCAATAATCGAGAACTATAAAATATGGAATACGAAGATCTAACGGTAGAGGAAACTGGAAAGCTGCCGGCATTTACAACGTTCACAACTACTACAACAAATACTTGACTTCCACGCTTTTAGGAAGACTCTGAGAAACCCCAATGAGTTGCCAGATTATATGACAATTGGAATAACATACCTGATAGCTAAAGATGACGATACAAAAGATCCAAGCAAATATAGACCAATTACATGTATCCGAATCATATTCAAAATTTTTACATTTGTGATAGCCAAGCATTGTGCAAATAATAAAATTCTGACAATGGAACAAAAATGATTATAAAACAATGAGGAGGGAGTAAGGAACAGTTGATCGTAGACATGGTAGTAACAGACCAGATAATAAAACAGAAAAGGATTCTGTATACATCGACTCCGAGGAAGGATATGATTCAGTACCGCATAGCTGGCTGCAAGAAGCCCTAGAGATATAAAAGTCCATCCGACATTAAGAGACTTTCTGAGGACTACAATGGTCGAATGGAAAACAAAAATCGTACTATGCAATGATGAAAGAAAAATTTAAACGAAGTACATCCAAATAAACAGAGGCATATTTTAGGAACACTCATTAAGTCCTCTGTGGTCCTGAATGGTCCTAAACCCGTTCACCAAAATTCTAAGAACCACAGACACACAAATTAGGCATGGGAAAAAAGTATAATTCACACTATCGCATCTACTCTATATGGATGATGTGAAAACTCTATGCAGTCACAGAAAATCAACTGAAACATTTGCTTGAACTAACGAGTAATTTCTCTAAAGACATAAAAATAAAATTTGGCATAGACAAATGTAGAACACAAACAATAGAAAGGGGGAAATTTTTTAGCTAGAATTAATAGAGAACAACTAACTGAAATTGAACAAATGTGTGAAGAGGAAACATACATATATCTAGGATTACATAAAAACAAGAACACGGAACATAAAGAGATGAAAGAAAAAATTAAGCAGAAATACTTTAAAAGAATTAACATTATTCTCAAATCTAAATTAAATGCCAAAAATATATTCAAAGCCATGAACACTTATGATCCCACTGTTAACATACACTTTCGGCGTTCTGAGATTGACACAAATAGAAATAAAAGAGATACAAACAAAAACCAATGTAGCCATGACACAACAGAATACATCTAAATGCAGCTGTTGAAAGAACTACACAACAGAAAAGATGGGGAATGGAGACTAATAGATGTACTTAACCTACATAACAAAATAGTTCACAATATAAGACAGTATTTCTTCTCAAAACAAGAAGAATCACAGTACTACAAGGCAATAGTCAAAGCAGATAAATACACCCCACTAACATTAANACAGTATTTCTTCTCAAAACAAGAAGAATCACAGTACTACAAGGCAATAGTCAAAGCAGATAAATACACCCCACTAACATTAAGTGATGAACATGAGACCCTTGACATAGAAGAAGATGTAACCAAGCTTACTCGTTGGAAAGAAAAGGACCTGCATGGAAGGTTTGTACATGAAATAAGCAGATATACTCTAGTCATACAAGCGTTGTACATGTGGATAACCCATGGAGAACTACAACCTGAAACTGAAGAGTTCTTTATCTCCATCCAAGAACAAGTGATCAAGACCAATAATTACCTTATATACATCTTGAAAGATGGAATTGAATCGGACTTATGCCGGTGATGCAAAATGGAAACTGAAACAATACGCCATATCACAGGAGGTTGGCAAGCTATAGCACAATGAGATTACAAATTTAGGTATGATCAAGTGGGAAAACTTGTTCGTCAGGTATTAGCTTTGAAATACAAACTACATAAAAATAAAGTAAATTACTACCAATATGAACAATCCACCATTCTTAAAAAAGAAAATTATGAAATTTATTGGGACAGAACCATCATAACAGACAGAATAGACCGGATATAGTAGTCAAGAAAAAAGAAATAAAGAAATGCTCCTCGTAGACATCGCCATCACCAACAACAATTATCTGGAACTCTCATACAAAAATAAAATTACAAAGTACATTGACCTTTGTTTCGAAATTAAGGACGTGAGGAAATATGACAGAGTGCGAGTAATCCCAATAATACTGTCAATGGGAATAGTACCCAAGAACCTGTTCAAATCGTTGCAAGAACTGGAACTCGAACCGCAAAAATCAGTTATCCTAAATCATCCCTCATAGTTCGGCGATTCTTATACACGTGATATTTGATAATGTTTCTCTCCAAAACAAAATAATCATAAATGCTGTTAAGACGAGTCTCCAACTTTTTCAACAACAAGAAACAAAATGTTGCTTAATAATTTGTATTGGCAACCATAACGCAAGGAAGTCTTTTTCCATATCCAACTCATATGCAATCTCCCACGCTCTGTAGAGATCTTAGGCCATTTTAATTCTCCACTCATTTGGGTAACTCAAGCACAAATAATCTTTGAACTCTTATTAAAAACCCATGTCCTTTTTTAACGAATTGTTCTCAAAAAAATCCCATGAGACTTTTGTCAATTATTTAGTCGAGTAAGTTTAGTTCTCTCTCTAGGCTCTCAAATATAAAATGACGGCAAGATGCAATGGAAAATTTTAATTATATTTGAAAAGTATTTGCATGTGCACGTTGTATCTACATTGGAAACGTGTACTACGGTGTTATTTTGAATAATATAGTACTCAATTTTGTCTCCACCTCCGGTTTTTATTTAAAAAAGAAGATTCTTTTTTAAGTATTTGATAAAATTCTGAAAGATGATTACGAATAAATGGCTTAATATTCTATTTTCTGACACCTTAAACCTATATCTTAACTATTTTCAGCACAGTGTAAATAATTTCTTACATTCTACGTGATAGCAAATGTACTAAATTACATTTCCTATTGACGAGTGAGGAACTTAGAATTTCATCTTGAATTTTAAAAGCTATGAACTGATATTCAGAAAAATAATTTTACTTTTTGAATTAATTGATTTTGCTGAGCGAATATGAAATTTTCAACTGGAAAATGTACTCTTCTTTTATTGATATGTTTTGTTCAGAACATTTCTTAAAAATATACTATATTAGATTTTATTAATTGTCATCTAAAATGTATATTTTTTAATCGTAGCTGAGAAATTATCATCCGAAAGTGGATATTCAATTAGAAGTAAAAATTAGTATATTGGAATATAACTAGAAAAATATTAAATTACATAGTTGTTATTCAATGAAAACAAATTTTATTTGGCATAAAAATAAACTTGTAATATATTTAATTCAAATTATATTATGTAAAATACAAAATAATTTTGAAATTGTATATATTCTATAACTATCATTTTTTCGTTCAATTAAGAATAGTTGATCTTTTCCTTCATGACCATTTGAGATTTAAACACGTAATCCATGATGAAAGTAAGAATTTATGGATTATAGTATTTTCTAAAATATTATAATATGAGAGATACATTGTTTGGGATTCCTTTCCATCAATAGATTTTCGACTACCTCAACTATTTCCCAGTTTCCATGTAGCAATATATTTCCTTCGCATCTCTCCCTAAGACGAGTTCTTCCGTTTCTCTCCCTCGCTGCCTGCATCTTCCTTCTCCCTCCCTAACTCCCCCACAAGCGTCTACGGGTGCCAAGATGCATGGCTTCCCACACCCTTTCTCCCATGTCACGGCAGGAGAGTAATGGCAATAATTTGTGCGTATTGTTTTACCCATGTGCCACCGCTGCCGCTGCCGCCGCTGCCTTTGCTTTGCCAAAGCCTTCCTTGTCTCTGTTGCAGACACGCGCTTCCCCCTTTTCGGAAGGAAAACACTTGGTCTCCCGACGGTCCGAAAATTCACGACCGAGAAGAATAATAGTTAAAGAGCTTTCCTCATAGAATGCTCAATTACAGATCATCATCAGAATTCCATTTCCTTTAAAAATATCTCACTCTCTGTTTATCTTATTTATCGTTTGTTTACCTCTCTACTTGTACTACCTTAACGCGAGCATAAAAGATGAATACTTATTATCAAAGAATTTATCAAAGGAAATGTTCACACTTCCTTCGTTCCAGATATCTTAATTATAATTGGATTAATATCACAACAAATCAGTTGAATATTTAAAGTCTATAAGGTTTTTGACTTAATTTAAATGACATTTTTCTTTTACATTTCATTACCAACGCTTTTTACTTAATTTAAAATAATTTAATCTTATTTATTTACTTATTTTTTATCTGGCGTTTGATGAAAAATTACTGAATTTGTGTTTAGCCTTTATATTGCTTACTCAAAGAGCAAAAGATATTTCTTCCAATCGATATTGTTCAATTTTTCTTAATGTTTGAGTTCGTTCAGAACAGATTACAATTAATTCATTAGATGCCATACATGACCCAATTTTATGATTGATGTTACAAACGATTTCGTTCCAGGGAAGAAAATTCTAAAATCTAATCCCGCATCAATGCTCACCAAAATACACTCGTGTATTGCGGATTGCATTCAAGTATTTCAATGGACGCAACTTTACGTAGTGTTGGAATGATTTTTTATTCATACACAGTGCATCCTAGGGAAAATATGACTAATTTATTAAAACATAGAAAAAAAATTAAGTTTATAAAATCATTTATTCACACCTTGGGAGTCAATATATGTAATATATAATTTGTAAATACAGTGTAATATATATCTAGAAAGGTATAATCGTATTATAACATGTAATTTGTAAATATTGTCATTAGGTAATAATTTGTTATTATATCCTTGTTGTAATTTTTTACTTTGCTATTTGCATATTCATAATTATATTGTACTGTTACTGCTTTTAACCCATGTTCGGCACTAAGCAGCCATCCTGATTGGAATTTTACTAGCTTTACTCAATCGCTTAAGGTGACACAGGGATTGTCCCTAGTATTGCTTCCCAATTTTAAATGTAAATACGATCCTCCCAATTTTCATCTTGTATTTTTAATGTAAATTGTTTAAAATTTTTAGACCCAAATTTTCGAGTCTCGTCAAAATAAAGGCTCTTTTTATTATTATTATTATTATTATTATTATTATTATTATTATTATTAATAATAAACCGCTTGAAGTGGTCCTAAAATTTTTGAAGTTTTTAAACTCTTCTTTCTGGAATGCCCTCAACATCGCTGTCGAAGCTTCCTGAAAGACAAATTGATGCAAAATTTACGACTTTCATAGATAATTACAGTTTGAACTGCAAAAAATCTGACGGAATCAAATAAAGGTAAAAGAATGAGTGAATGAGGAAGAAATTTTGTTTCGGATGAAAATACGCGTATGATAAGGTTCCTGAGCGCTGGCCCCATGCAACATTGTCATGCAACAAAGCCCATGTCCCTTGGCTTCGGAATTCAGTTCTAACTCATTGAATCCTCTCCCATAAACCCAATAAGGAATACCAAAAGTTGCGTAATTATGACTGAACCTACGTCAATAGCAGTTTGAAATCATTACAGGAAGTAGTCGAAATGTGGTTTCATTTAATATATGTATTCATTCATCGATTATAGTACGTTAATAGTTCCCCAAAGTTTAAATCGGTTATCTTTTCCATTCGACGCACTGTGAATGTGTCAGAAGCAAAAATTGTAACTTAATTATTCCTCCTAATATTGTATAGTTAGGTGATTAGTATGCATGTACAAATTTTAAAACCTCTAGCTTATAATGAAGTAAGTGAAAATTCGGTTTAAATTTTCCCCCTAGGATATTAGAGCACGACATAAAATGATATAAAAGGAACTGAAAAAATAAAATCACACGTGATATATAAGTGTATAAAAATGACCACCAACAAGGAAAAATGCCCTGAACTTTGAATATTTCCACACTTAGAAAACTTTCTTGAACCGTGAAGGGCATGTATATTACCCATGTTTATGTTTACAAAAATTGCACATACCCATGGTCTTAAAATCTATTAGTCTCCAAATCTACATTAATATATTTGTTTACTGTGAATTGTATAACCCACCATCTTCGCGTAATTTCCAAGAATCTCAATAAAGAAACAGTTCTGACATGGAATTTTATATCAATTTTTATATTTTTATTATCGATAGATAGAAGTAACGATACTTCTATTTTTGTTTGGGATTGATTTTATATTTGTAAATTAGATTTTTATAATATGAAGAATCACTTTACACATTACGAGTGGATAACTACTAAATACTAATATAAATGGACAATTTAAGAAGCTTTATGATATAAAAAAAATTAAAATACACCGACGTAAGTCCATGCTCATAAAAATTTATCATAATGAGTCTTATATTAAAGTCTTTTTATTTGGAAGAATTTTTCTTCCCAATTAAGTCTCGTATTAGCATGACTACCAGGCGTTGTCTGGAATTTGAAAAACAATCATTTGGTTGTTGGGGTTAAAACATGTCAACTAGTGGTGATTTAGTACATTTTCCCTCGAGTTGCCAGGGGTTCTCATATATTCTAAATCTATATATTAGTTTCCATGTTTCTCTACTTTTGTGGTTTTTGTATTGCAACAATTAAATACTATTCAGGAAACCTAAAAAATACACACAGTTTGTATAATTAATATAAAATATGTTCGTAATTAGGAATTATTTTAAAATCCATACAAAATAGTACACATTAAACATAAACAATTGAAGCTCATTGTTAAAATCACTCAATTATTTGGTTTTCATTTCACTTTCAAGCTAAGTGCTTGAAAATAATATTGATCATAGCCTCTATATACTTTTCCTTCTACGATTCGGTCATATAGATTATACGTTTGGTGGATAGTCCATCTCACCAAACGTAATCGAATTCTGGTGGACACTTGAGTAAACTTCACAATCAACAGTCATGCAAGTAAAGATTCACAATTACTGATTAGCAACCAATTTTTATTGTTTTTCTGCTGTTGTAGTTCATCAACATTGACAATATTCTACATTTTAATTGCAATAACACTTGAAATGTGTTCTTTAAAATTTCAAAAAATTTCTTCAATTACTTTTTCCAATTTCCATGCAACAGGTATTGCAAATAATTCACTTTTATTAGTATAGTACAGGCCGATTAGTTGAAACGAATACTGGAGGAAAATTACATTCTCTTTGGTTCAAATCTGTACATAAAAGTCTTGTTACAGTTATTACGAGTAAGGATTATATTATAGGAAGATTATGAAACGTAGAGCAAGATTTTATGCCTTTCAACATCATCTTAATACACTATTTTGAAATTATTAATACAACATACAGTGAACGACGTTATAATTTTTAGGATCAGAAAATCATAATTATGACGTGTAATTATTAATGATAGATAAACTAAATGTGCAATAAATTAATCATTTTGAAAACATAGGTCAAAAGGATCCACTTTTGAAAAATGAACCACTTAAAAGTTTACTGAAAACAAGAAATTTTGAATGTTTGTGAATTTCTCAAAAACATAAATTGTTTTTAAAAAATTTCTTCAAAGTTCTTGATGAAGCACTCGTGTAGTGAGGTGTAATCACTTTGAGCCCCTATCATTCGCAAAGCAATCACTTCTGATGTACGGTATTTCCATCACCAGTGAATGTTCGAAGCTCTGTGAAAGCGTCACCCACCACATAGTCCATTCGGGATGGATTGAAATCAAACCCAATTCCCCAAAGTTACAAAATACTCCCATTATAAACCCCTTTCCCGGAATTTCTATTCCCGGCATCCACTCACTATCTTGCACAGTTCACGCGCAGTAATGAATGAGCGCGTGAAAAGAGAGTGAAATCCTGTGCTACCTAGCAAATGTTCGATGGTTACCAAATGAATGAAATTATTGTCCATTTTGAATATTTCGTAATATGACTAATCCAAGATAATTTAGTAAATGATGATTAAAATATTTCGAAACAATAATTTAAGAAAAACATGATCCTATAAAAATACTAAAATATTATTATAACTATCAAAACTTGGCATTTTAAAAATAATTTTTAGATATTAGAATTTGTTTTTCGAAGTTCAAGGAATGATGATTGCTAGGAGTAAAACACATATAACGAAATTTTATTGTGACTCATAACCTGGATTGCTATTTTGCTATATTATTTCAGCATATGGTATATAACATTAATAATTTCAAAACATTAAGAGAAGATATTTCTTTTTTCAAACATTTCTTCTACGTATGTCTTTCATTAGAGAATTATTTCACGAAAGGCAAGAGAAATACATCAAAACAAATAGTTGTAGAAACATTCGAGAGTCATATTAAAGTGCACGTTTTATCTTCATACTGAATGAGTCATAGATAGTTTGAGTGTTCGTATAGTTTCACCCCTGAAGATCAAAGAAAAAATTGTTCTTCATACGGACTCATATATTCTTTCATTTTTAATGCTTCTCTATAGGCAGATGTGAGTTAGAACTTACATTTACCCAGAATTGGTGCTGTCTGGGTTCAATTAATGATGCAGTCTTTACTGATTTACATGGACCTGGCATGGAACTGGCGTAAATCTATGGAAAGCGAACTTGAGGCATAGCGACTAATGACATGGGAAGAGAGATTTCTAAAAATAAAAATATTCTGAGCGATTGTATTGACTAAACTTTGGGTAAAATTGTGGACACTGACATTCTTCTAATTTTTTTCTAGTAGAATAATAGATGTCATTTTTATTTATGACTCTGAGACGAAAAACGTTTACTTCAAGTATCACATTAATTTTTCAATTTATACTTGATTTTTAACAATAATAATGCACTTGTTCCCCTTTTCAATTAGTTTTCTATTTGTTATTGTTCTCTACATGTCTGGTGCTTTGATGAACTACCAAGGTTCTGTTTTATGTCTTTAAGTATAATATATGTCATTTTTATTTATCTGAGACGAAAAACGTTTACTTCAAGTATCACTTTAATTTTTCAATTTATACTTGATTTTTAACAATAATAATGCACTTGTTCCCCTTTTCAATTAGTTTTCTATTTGTTATTATTCCCTACATGTCTGGTGCTTTGATGAACTACCAAGGTTCTATTTTATATGTCTTCCCATAATCGTATATTATTTTCCATTCTTCTGTCCTCTTCGTTTGTCATTTCCCAAGCCTATTTTTAATACATTCTGTAGCTCTACTTCCACTTTAATTGTAAAAACAAATTCCTTAAAAATAAAACTAACACTTAGTCAAATGGAAAGACTGTGTTTGTTACTCTGGCGCCACACAGAGGCGGTATGAAAGTTCTTCCAGCTCCTCACCCGTCATACACGGAATGATACTCATTTGTTAGGCCACCCTGGCTGCTTTGGGGCCGAGATTAAATACCGAAGATAAGTAATTGTCTAGACCTTCACGGAGCCAGGGAGTGAACATCCATCTGCCAAGACCCCATCTCCCACTCTTGCTCTTTCACTGCTTCAGTCCTTTCCGTTCCTTCTTTGTTCCGCTGTGTAACGTACGTTTTATCATTTCTCTTAAAGGGCAATGCGTTAGTTTCTGCTACAGATGACGAACTCCATACTTCTGTTCTCTACTCTGTAATTGAATTTCTTCACTTTTATTCACCTTCACTTGTCCTTTTTCTACTTTGAACTTGGTTTGTTATAACAGTTCAAAGTTTTATTAAAATTTGGTATTATTTGGAATTTGGCAAATTGGTACTTAGAATGCAGCGTTAGTCCGAGATATTTTGGAATACTGATAGAGTACAGAAATTAATTTTGGACACACTATCACTTTCGGAATTTTTTGTCATGATTTTCTTTTAACATTCGCAAAACTGTTACTTATCTAGGAGTTATATGCAAGTATTTTGAAACATATAGAAACTATACATATTTCTTTCGTGTACCCTACACGTGGAGAAGATATTTGACAACTTCTTGTCAGGCGACAATGGCGACGAGACGGGAATCGAACCCGGGGTTCTACTTTGATCGCAGGGGTGTTTACCACTACACCACCCGTTCGCCTTCCACAACTGTACACCATTTCCACCCAGACCTAAACCCCGGAAGACTTGAGACATCCCCGTACAGAAGATAAGTGAACCAGGCTGCCCACAGCATTGTGTGCTTGTCATATATACAAAACAGTTTTTTTTTTTTAATTTTACGTTTGATTAATCCCAACTCATGTCGTTCAGAAACATTCTTTACATTCGTACGCCTTTCAGTCTTTGTATTAGTTTCGTTCTATTCTTATTCAACCTTCCGTAACTTTATATTTATCTTTTCAAATCTTAAAAGAGTCCCATGAACTGTTCCCACAAAGGACGTGTCATCTTCTTCTTCTCCTATTTTCTTCTTCTCCTTCTTCTCTTTCTCTCTTTGAGAATCCCGTCTCAAGGAGCGTGGAGAGCTGCTTCCCTGTGGGCCGCTTGAGCGCGTGGCCATCCGTCATCCGCAGCGAGAGAGGCGAAGGGTTGAAACCTAACGAGACCCCGGAGCAGAGAGGGCCCCTGAGCCCCGCTTTAATCTGGGCCCCAGCGATTGAAAACTTCAACGCGCACATGCATCACTCGCGTATTCCACTCGGAAGTGTTGCTGTTGCTCAGGAGCGAAAACGATGTGAACACTCACTCTTTCATCTTAAAGTCTTTGTGGACGAATGGTCAAAAGTGAAGATCACAGTGGGACGAATACCTTTTATAGAAGATTAGTACATTTTTTCTATTCACTATCGATTATTTTAACAATAATGTATTACTTTATTTCAACAATTTCAACCCGCAAATCAATTCACATTAAATGTGAGATATCCATAATGGGGTAAGAAGAGAAATGTGGTGTGTATTGCTACTCTTTCATCTGAAAAATACAGAGCAGCAGGTGACTACGTGTTTAGAATTAAATACAGCGAAGAAATATACAATGTGTTAGCAAATAATGATTTTTTCTTTTCTAATATCTGAAATCCAACCGTATTGTATTGCATACATATGCATTAAATACAATAAAAGTTTCACCCTTCCAAAAATGGAAAGTCTATGGTTTCCATTCTAATATGTTTTATTTTTCATTATTTTTACATTACTAGGGTTGTCTTACACAACAAGTGCATGTTTTTATATAGCAATCTGTGCACCTCGTTTGGTTGACATTGCTTGAGGTATTCTAGAGTTATGATGGGATATACATAGAACCAATTCATCCCCTTAGGAGTATATTTTCATAAAATGATACCAATATATGTTGTCACGCAAATTACACATATCTGTAAAATTTCAGATCGATTGGAAACTTGGAAGTGACCAAAAAATCTATTACAAATTTAGCAACGGAAGGACATCATACATACGAACAAAGCATGTTACATAAAAGCTTGTAAAAATGCAAATATGCGTGGCTAAGATCTTTGCTCTTACGTGAATTATAATCAAATAATTTCATAATTAGAAATAAGGTTGGGAAAAGCATCATTTTGGAAAATCATGAAACATTGTTTTTTAATACATATATTCGGAAAAGTAAAAATAGAGCATACTCCTCGTGTACATTTTAATACGTATCTGATGAATGAACTATCATTATAAAGTTGTATAAATCCAATTTGATAATTTTAATTATGTCCGAACTTTCCTTGTTATTTTTCAATTAGTCGCGACACGAGACTTTCTATCGGAGGAGGATAAGTGCGACCTCTCTTGAAAATAAACTATTAAAAATTAAAAAAATAAAAAGAGAAATTAATTGCCATTAACCGCACGACGAAGGCGCTGATAATGTGTGAAAGCGCCGTGAGCAACGGCTCGAAAGGCAGCTACGACGTCGCATTGACACATGTCTGTTTTGGAAGTTAAATGAGTCAACACGAGAGGTGTAGCAAACGATTCGAAGATTGTCTAAGTTCGTTTCATGATGAAACATGCGAGAGACCCGGGATATTTTTCCACGTTTCCGGTTGGTTTCTTCTTTCTGGAAAAAAATCTGGCGATAAAACTGATGATCTGATTGTAAAACTGATGCGAACACAATTCTTCAAATATATGTTGTAAAATATCTGAGGTAGATTGGCTACCTCCCTCACTCTGTCACCACTTTCTCGTTCTGAGACGTCTTGGCCCAGAAATGCTCTCTGACACATCACCTATCACTCAACACTATATTCTTACTCTTCGCGGCTGCACTGATTCACCTACTGGATAACCCTTATTACAAATTATTTTCTTGTGTTGCAAGTTGAAGACGAGAAATTAGTTTAATTTTGTATTCTACTAAAAAAATTTAGAAAACTTATACCAAAAACACAACCATCTCTAAGCAATATTTTTCCTTTTATTTTTAAGGAGATGAATGTACTGATGTTATGCATATAAATATAGAATTCTTGAATATGGTTGTTTGATTTTATTTTTCTTAATACTTTGTGCTGAATCCAAAAATTATACAAATTTTATATTTTTACTTGTGCGGCAAAAAAAAATTGCAATAAGGATTATCCAGCAGGTCAATCATTCCGGTCACCAAGTGTAAGGATTTTGTGTGAATGATAGGTGATGTGCCAGCATGAGGGACAAGTTGTTTCAGAACGAGGAAGTGGTGAGAGAGTGAGGGAGGTAGCGAACTAACTTCCCATACTTTACATACTATAATAAATCAATTTAATTTAGGCGGGTGGGACAAGATAAAATTTGTAGCTTTTCATTTCCTTGTATCAGTTTAAATAGCTGTGGCGCATGAAAAGTTCACCCTGTGCGGCTAACAACCGCAATTGTTACTTGGATACAGCAATCTGGATTCTGACTAGACTCTGTTCCTCCTACTCCAAATTCACAATGTCGCTAGTGAGTGAACTCACAAACTGAGCCTTACTAGCACTCGTTACCGTGGTCCTAAGTTGGTCTAATCGAGAATACAAACAAAACAATTTAGTTTAGACATCTTGATCATGGGGCTCATGACTAAGTCACTTCATTGTTAGTAAGTGTTGAGTTACGTTACATTCCATTTCAATTCGGCAAAAGTGGTATTCATTCAATCCTGTCATCGTTTATGAAGGAAGCAAGCTATTTTCAGTTTTTTTTTTATTCTTTCGATAGTCTAGTTCTAGTGAATTTGTTATTTTTTCTGCCTGTTATTTTTCTGGTTGCTTTACGCAAGGACGATTCACAATACTATTTGACAACGAAAGCTTAGGACACTTCCCCAAACGTAACCGGTCACTCCTACCCTGATAACCTCACCGTTCTACCTCTCCAGGGTTAAACTCTTAGTCTACTGAGCCCCAAAATTTTACAACGTTATTTTTATTTTATATTTTATTACAATTTTAATGTTATCTATAATAAAAAAAAGACGTGAATTAATCTTGAGACTAGAGAAAGAAGGGGTCAGACGGCTCGATAACGGCTCGGACATGATATCTACGAGAACAAGATACCATATATTCCACGAAGTCTCCTGCAGAATGTGCATGGTACGAGGTGCGATTAAAATGATCTAACAAGGACGTAACAATCAGGAGACTAACAAATATGTATTGTGTTATGGTAGGAAAACAGATGAGTAAACATTTTCCCCGTATAATGACTGTTAAAAATACGGGAAAACCAAAGTTAAGATTCACTCAAATTATGAATTCAGTTGTATTAAGATTGTTGTTGAATAATTACTAAATGTTAAACGTTATATTTATAATGTACGTACATTCTCAAACAATTTGGATCTAAACACTATATAAGACAAAATTACGGGGTTTATGTCAGACACTTTCTTCCAGTTACATTTGATCTCATACTTTTTAATTATATCGTAATTATATTGCATTTGAACTCACCTTATTTTCAGTTTAGTATAGAATTCAAATATTACATAGTGTAATGACCCATGTATCATCGTCTGTAGAATTGTTTTTAGTGTAATGTACTTTTTGTACTGAGAAACGCTCTAAATTAATTAAAAATTCGCTCTTCAAAAGTGTATCACACTTTCTTACTTCTTTGCTACATTATTTCATTAGTTCCTACATATTATTTTTACAATTTTGGCTATTAATAATAATAATATTTTACACAACTCCGTCAATTAATAGGTAAAGACTCAGTTTTCAAATGTGTCAAGGGATCAAAAATTTCCTGCAGTCATTAGCTTAATATGGCCACAATTATATTTAAATTTGAAAGATGGTGATCTTTCTGGAGAAGACGAGCCACAGGACAACCAAAACATTGAGGAATAAAAATTATTTTCTAAAGAAAATTGACCTTATCCAACGTGTGTCATATGCGTGTATAATTAATACACGAGTACATATAGAACTCCATAATGTGCCCCGAACTATATAAAATTTACAAGTACTTATTAAAAATTCAATTAACTCAAGTAAGTTTACCAGCGCATCTTTTCAAAATTAAAATTAACAAAGACTTCTTACTTCAAAGACTGTGTTCAAATCTCTCAAATGAATTGGAAGTCTTTTCTTATCCTGTGAACTGATAATTTATGACTGCAATTGACAATGAAGAGATAATTAACTCTATGAATGAAATTGACAATGAAGAGATAATTAATTCTATGTGTAAACATAGTGAATGATGTAACGCTTATTGACCGTTAATAAAAATTACATGTATTAAAAGTAAAACATCTATTTCAATCGTGCGACATAACAAGGTATTATTTATCCAGTCAGCACGCAGGGACTGAACGCTCTTTCTTTCCACTATAGCAAGTGTTAGAAAGCTGCTTAGCAATACAAGGTATGTCTCTTGAAACCTCCCTTCATAGAGACGGACTGTGTACCTCAACAATTCTCATTAACTGTTGAATGATTTAGAGAATTGATTTTATGTAATTACGTGTCAAGTATAGTTTCTTAACTATAATACTAAAGCGTACTTCAAAAATGTTTGTACATACTGGTAGTCAACATAAAATCATTAATAATACTACATGTTAAACGATAATGTAAATAATATAGGTACTTGAGAATGATATAGAATGAAATATATGATATATTTATCGAGATGAAAGTGCATTCTCCTGTAGTTGATATTCCAAATCTCCCTTCCCCCACCCTATCGGTTTTATGGATGACTCTACGTTTTCGCTCCCTAACGATTTTGGGTCTGCGCCTTTTTGGGGGTCCCAACCCAACCCTGTTATCGGTTCATGGATATATCACCCAGACTGCACTAATCTGCTACCCCAGTTAGTGTCATAACTCCTCTCCCCGCTACACAATCCTTACACTTTTGTCAGTCTGACGCCGAGTACTTAACAATCATTTTATCCACGACTGCTCTTCTATTCTCTACTCGCAATTTAAACCGGTCGGAAGTCGGGTGTGAAGAAATTATGTATCAGTTATTGACTGTTTTAAAAGTGTAGCAATTTTATTCCTTATTTGTTTTTAAGCTTTTGTAAATATACTTCGTTATCTTTTATATGAGCAACGATGTTTTTATATAAATAAAATGAAATTCATGGCCATTTTTGTTCCTGTAACTTGATAACCCGATGTTTTCTTCCAAGTTGAGACCATTACATGGACAGTTGAGACACGGAAGAATATACATATATATATATATATATCCTTGATGATATTACCAGGGGTTCTTGGCCAGTATCTTCCTTTTGTTTTCAATTCCATCTCTTTCTCTTCTATTTATGTGAAATCACTCATATCCATGTTGAATATCGTTGCTCCTAATATCCATGTATTCATATCTATCCTAATAATGTTACATATCTTCCAAAATATTCATACCTATCCTTTGACGCAATCCATCTTTGTCTATCTTGAAAATTTGTCAGTCCCTGATGCTTCATCCTTTTTACAAATTCACATCGTTCATGTCCATAAATAATCAAAATGTGATCCGGGTATTCGATTTCCTTACCACAGACACACTCATCATCTTCTCTCTTGCCCATTCTTTTCAAATACTGATTAGTTACCATGGCCAGTGATAAATTCTATGACGTACTTATTCGGTGAAAATCATGTCTTATTGCAGACAAACTCAATACATTTAATATATTGGTAAAAAATCCTACCTTCCTTCGCTCTGTTCCCTCTTATTGACCAACATTGATGCAGTGTTCTTGTTTATTTAGATTTCCATCGTCTATCGTTCCTACTGAATTCCAAACCATCCACTTCTATAATTTTCCCTCCTCGTATTTTGGCGACGAGTCGGGAATCAAACCTGGGACTCCTGCATTGGGTGGAAATGGTGTTCAGTTGTGGAAGGCGAACGAGTGATGTAGTGGATAACATCCCTGCGATCATTGCAGGACTCCCGGGTTCGATTCCCGGCTCGTCTCTATTTGCACCTGACCGAAAGTTATCATATTACAGTATATGTTTCATAGTGTTATTTTTTCACGTGAATAAATGAAGATAATGTTGTCACCAAGTAGGGAAGCGAAGATACATGTTTAGAAAACAGAAGTATAAAGGACATTCCCACCGTGCATTTCGTTTTGAGATGAATGTTGCACTTCGTCCGTGTCAAGCAGTGCTCGCAACTTGACGGACGACATTTCTCTCCTGGAACGAAGTGGACGTCGGACGGAATCGCGCAGCCAATCAGACTAAGGCAGGAGACTGAGGCCGCCACAGAGTCCCTGAGGGACGTCTGTGGGTGGTAGGGACGAGAACGGATAATTCCTTACTCTAGATCTCTCTGCTTGCACGAAGGTCTCGCATCAGTCCGAGCAACAGCCCTTCCGACCACTCTACAGATACCGTCTCCACCAACACCTACCTTGGTTCATTATTCTGATGGTCGCAGTACTTGAATGTATACCTATTTCATATATGCCTTGTGGTGTACTTCATTTCTGTTATTATTCTCGCAACACCTCTTCATACTTAGCTGATAGTCGAATTTTTCCTGAATCAGTTTCATCAACGTTGCAAGCACCTGTGAGTTTAAGCAACTTATATTGTATCGCTATTTCTTTGCATTTTGAATGGATATGAACTAACTCCATTTATTAATTTCAAGCTATTCTTTTTCTTCACGGTCACAAGATTTGATGCAATAATATTCAATAAATCATACTTGTTTATAGCCATGTTTCTCGTAATGCGATTTTTCAACTCCTGTCAAAGGACATCGAACTTTATTTGTTTTTCAGCTATTACATTTTATTAGCTGTGGTAACAATATATATTTAATCATAAGTTAATTGTACGTTTACTGTGACCAAATTTTGTTATGTAATTACGCATGTATTAATCAATATTTCACCCTCCTAAAGACTTCTCTAAATGTTTATTTTCATCTAATGCATTTGTATTTTCACAAAGTTCTACTACGTTTCTAGTCATCATCAGATGATATTTTAACGTGTTTAAACATCATAAATGCATGGCAATCGAGGAAACTTTTAGTATACATTTTTAGTATTATACAGTAAATAAACAAGATAACAATAAATAAATTTTTGTTTTCCTCTCCATAAAACTATTTATTCTTTTCTTTATTTTCGATTTTTAGAATGCTTTTATGTTTCCTTTTTTTCTATTTTGATATATCTTTGGATCTATTGTAACTCAGGAGGGTTTTTAGTGTGTATGGTGGAGTCATTCTGCGAGCCCCACACGGGGGAGAGTCATGTTGGCTCTCATTAATGCGTAACTACATTTTCCCTACATGTACGAAATTTTAGGGCTCCAATGACCTTTGATGTCGACATGAGCCGTAAAGCCCCACAAAAAACAAAATCCATAAAACTATTGTAGAGTGTTAAGTGTTAAACCCATTCGTAAACATATTTTCAAATACTCAATATTCGTAGTCCTTATATTTATTTGCTAATTTCGTCAATTATTTTAAATTTTTATAGCACTATTTCCATATGATGTTCTGATTCACAAAGCTTTCTTGCACCATGTTTTGTCCTGTGGTATGTTACGTAAATGTACTTACGGCTGTAATATATAATTTAGATAAGTTAGAATAAAAAAAAGTATTAAAAAATTGGATGAGGTTGCAATATTATAGAAAAGGGTCCGAATTGATTGTCATGAATCCCGCTTCCAACAACGCCGCACATACCTTCCCTTCCGCATCCCACCATCCGTGCTCCCTGTCCACCGCCAGGCCTCTCCGTTGCCTGAGCTTCCAGTTAGATAGAGAGTCCTTCCAAGTGGTATTCCCATGAGACGGCATGTAAATTTCAATTTCAATGGAGATTAGTCCGGGATTACTTTCATTAGAGAAGTTGTGACCGCGACGCTTTCCGGCATAATCCGCTCCAAGGCTTCATCCTTCAAACTCTCATTGTGAACATGAGACCATCGACTTTGGTGAATGAATGAATGAACATTTTTTTCTGATAATAAATTAAAGATGTGGTGTCGTCTACTACTAAAATATATTTTCAAATAAACATTCTTTCAATTGTTTAATACCATTTATTATTATTTTCTTTTCGATTTTCTGTGAACACCACTTATAAACTTGGTACTTTAGAAGTTGGTACCTTCTAAATCCATGATTATCAATATTGGTTTCCAAACATCTTTTTCTTTTATTGTGCTACTTTTTACGTTTTATGGTATTTTGCAATTCGCTGGGTTCATTTGTCTTTTCTTTTTAAATAATTTTTTTTTTCATGAGAGTCCAACACTTTTAAATTTTCTTTTCTTTAAAATAATTACTATCCTATCAATATGATTATTTTCTCTGCAAATAGAAGTTTCTCAGAGATCACAAATGAAATACTATCAGTCAATATTACGATACACATTATTGCAAGTTATATTGAAGGTAACTTCAGACATTTAATTTCAATTATTGATTTGAATATAAAAATATTCCACTCGATAGAAATATTTCCAATCTTCAATATCCGTTTTGATTGGACTGTGAGACAAAATATATAATTGTATGTGACAAAATCTGAGTAATTTATTTTACACCAATATCTTCTCCCCTCCAGTAGGTCTATATGGAGTGTAACCAATTTTCCACCGGTGATCACTCTATAGGCCTCCGGATTTAAGATTTTAGGAACTTTTTTGACTTCACCGAACCTCATTCACTTCAGTATCGTCGAGATTATCTCAGGGTTCGTTATGATCTATAGTTTTAATCATAATTTATCGCAAAAACAAAATCCAGATCCCACCCAGACAATACCAAAAATGCCATAACTCCCTATTGGTGAAACTAGTGACAAATGTATATTCGAAACAAGAATCTTCGAACATCTCTCTCACGTTAGGGCTGTTGTCCTATCGAGTTCTGGCCACTTATGAGTTAATATGAGTGCTTATGAGTGCTTTTAAAAATTCTCCATTTTCAATTAAACATCTAGATAAATTGATTGAACAAATGTTAACTCAAAATTTTGTACAGTTAGAACTAAAATAGTGATAAAATGTGAGTATTTTTTTTTTAGTTTTGCTCGTTTCAATTTTGTGATTTCACTAATTTCTGAGTATTAATCTTTTTACAAGCCCTTATGTAACTTTACATGTTAGTTTGTTAGTATGTACGTGTGGGCCAAATCTTGCAACTGAATTTTAAACCAGTTCCCCCAACCAATTGATCTGAAAATTAACACACAAATATATAAGCCTTTTGACAATGCAATATTTTGATGCTAGCTCAGAATTTTTTAAAAGTTTATTATTTACAATTTTATTTGGAGATAACTCGCGGCGGATTGTTTCCGGAAAGCACCCTCTGTAATGAAATACACGTCTCTTGATACAAACAAGTATAACGAATTGCATAACCTACACCATTTCGTTGTAATTTATATTATCAACAAGAAGCAAAAGAAATTCTTATCTTGTAATTACGATCGCTTCTCAAAATTATGTTTATGGTATCATGTGATGTATCACACGAGTAGGAGACTTGTGCCGGTAACAGCACAGATTTTTCCTTTAAAAATAACATTGCTGTCCGTTCTGGCACAAAGTGCTAGAACTAAAGAGAGATAGGGGTGGTGGGTTGTCAGGTGTCGCGCACGGGTGTACCGGTTCGATCACAGTTTCACTCATAAGAATAACACCAGTGCTGGCTTGACCGCAAAAAGAGGTGAGGGAAAGGGTGATGGGGTGGTGGGGTGTCAGGTGTCGTCCACATGCGTGTTGGTTCGAAGCCTTGAACACAGATGTGACACTTTAGCGCAGAAAGGGGGTAGGGGCGGGAGGAACGACATGTCGAAGAGATGACAGGGACAAAGACGGTGACCGGTTCTTGCATAAGGTTGCGTTGTGTGTCACATTCAAGATGATGACCCAATATCTCAAACAATACCAATAGATTTAAATGTGCATCGATTGCAAAGTCATACATTGCTGAATCACCATCTCGAATATGTAGCATGACACGGATGATATTGCATGCAAGATTGTGACAACGTCGACATTCCACGACAACTCAGTCTCATCTGATACAATGTTATAATGATATTCAATCTCTATTTTCGTATTATGAATTTTTATTTATTTATTGGCAAAATCGTAAATATCAATATTTTTAAGAAAAATCAATTATATTATAAATCTAGAAGACAATTAGATCCATAGGATTAAACTACGTATTCTTCTAAACCTATTTATATTGTTTTAAATAATATTTAATTTTTTGTGAAAAATCTTAAATCTTAATATTTTATGAAAAATCGATTATATTATGAATCTAGAGGTAATTTATAATCGATTGACATAATTTTATACAAAAATTACAATTATTTATAAAAAATATTCAGACGAATCATTGAGAAATAACTCGGAGAAAGTTTTGTTCTTTCTTACGAAGATCTTTTATACACCTTTGATCTATTAAATCAGTTGTAAAGAATAAAGATATTTGAATTCTACTTTCATAGGACTCTTTCAAGTGTTCTTCTGAACCCATTTATATAATTTTAACCGATTTTTTATTTTTGTGAAAAAATCTTAAAGATCATTTTATAAAAAATCGAATTTGCCACAAATTCACATCTAAACAAACGATGATTTTTGTATTTAGGGTGTTGTAAACAATGCAATGTTGAAAGGAAAGGAGTTTGACAGTACTCTGAAAATGTTGACTGCTGTTGAAATGTCAATCGCATTCGATATACTTCCACGCAAAATATTTCTGTTCGAAAATACACATCGTTCTGACCACTCAAACAGTTCGAGATCGCGGGTATGACGAATCACAGAAGATTGCACCACACCACTGCCTTGTTGTTCGCAATCACCCACCTCACCCTGCCTCCCATTCCCCGACATCTCATGAATTGTATCTCTCGGGAGCGAGATGTATTGTTCAGTCGATACAAGGGATTCCTCCTGTGCAGTATCTAGAAAAACAGAATGACATGAGCAAGAAATGAAGTAGAACAAATAGTCATGGAGCAGTGTTTTAAAAACAAAGTATCATAATGTCATACATACCGTGCACCTTCACACCCATCTCTTGAGCATGCGGTCGTTGTTTCTCCTTCCCCTCCGACTCCTCGGACTCCACCATTACCGCTTCCTGCACCACATCCTCCCCATCGCCTCCACTCTTTCATTATTGTCNAGAGAGAAAAGGTGTAGTGTAAGGGTTGAGGAAAAATTTTCTAACAAAGTAATATTTCAAAAAAAAATTATTTTAAAAAATTCCAAAAAAGGTATTTATAAATATTTTTTAATTTATTAAAATATTTATAAATTTATAAATATAAGAAAATTTAATGTATAAAAACTTGTTATATTTCTATAAATTGATTTATTCATTTACTAAGAATCGCAGCGCACAGACAGACGAACGGACATTATGTCAAAAACCTGTATTTTGGAATCAGAGGACTCCAAAACGAATATTTCCGCAAAAATTTCGTTTTCAAATTTTTTCACGATTACTATATTTGCTATACTACATATATGAGAAAGTAACATGACGCAGCGCTGTGATATTTTTTCCAAGAGATGATGATTTACTCACTCGTACATGCAGGCGTTGCTCACTCGTACATGTCTCCCAACCCTCTACGCTTCAACACTGCACAGCACGGTTCTAATAGTAGAACCACTGCAGTATGATACGTGTAAGAACGTTAGCGTCAGCAATAGTGCAGCTGCATCGTCTTTTGTCGCAGGAACCTGCACGCTGCAACACGTGCGTCAAAGCGTCGAAGCCAGCTCTCCAGCACACGTGTAAGAATGTTGGCGTCAGCAAAAATGCATGTACAGCGTCTTTGTTGCTGAATAGTCGAAGAATTGAAAACTAATATGTCATTGGAAATAGGATTACCACGAATTCGACTCTAACATTGATATTTTTACATCTCGTCTTTTCCACACCCTGCTCTTATTAACCTTCACTCACCACCTGGCTAGGGGTACTCCCAAAAAATAATATCATAAAGAAAAACAGTATCATTAAAAAAATATAGACATGAGAACGTATAAATGTCTGCTAGAAAAGGGAGCATTAGCTGGTGTGTGTACTCATATTGGTATCCATGATACTACAACGTCGTGATATACTCTACTCTTTCTCTTTTGTATAACACCTCCCATTCCCAGCCATGACACACGTCATCACATTCATCTCTCTCACGAAACCACTGCTCTCGGGGAAAACAAAGTCGACGTAGGTGGATGGTGTTGATTGCATGAGCGGATTGCATTCAAGATTGATTAAGATTGCGCCATACTCATTGTGCAAGATTGCGTCATCCTATGGTGTAAGATTGCGTCATCCTGGATTGTGTCACCCCATGAGGTAAGATTGCGGAATACTCGATCACGTGTTAGAACCCCCACTCTTTTTAGCTCAGTACCAACACTTCCTCGATTGATGCAAGATTGCGTTATCCTATGATGCAAGATTTGCGCAATACTCGATTTCGTCATCCTGGATTGCGTCATTATTATGATTGTGTGATGCAAGATGCCTGTGTTCACGGTTTCGAACCAACACGCACGTGCACGACACCTGACACCCGACCTCTTTTTGCGTTCAAACCGGCACGCGTGTTATTCTTATGAGTGAAACTGTGATCGAACCGGCAGACCCGTGCGCGACACCTGTCATTCCACCACCCCATCACCCCTTAGTTCTAGCATTTTGTGCCAGAACGGACACCAATGTTATTCTTATGGGAAAATCTGTGCTTGTACCGGCACAAGTCGCTTACTCGCACGGTCGCTATTCATGTAAGTTATTTATTCGTATTAAATAAAAGTTTTCGTTGAAAAAGTTTTTTTTTTAGTATTATGAACATGTTAACAAGCAATACTAAATTGAAGAAAAAGGTTGTCGTAGGAAATGTTCGTAAAAGTAGATACCAATTAATTTCATGGGACAGTGAATGGTGGAAAGTAAGTTCTTGCCGATATATCTATTCTCTTTATAATTCGAGCGAGAGTTTTGTGAAGACACATAATTCAACATAAAATATTAAATTATTTTGAAGGACTGAGATAGTATGTACGGTTATTTTAATTAGAATCTATCAAATTGAAATATGTATGGAGGTATTAGCATTTAGCATTGCATCGCCTTAATACAAACCTAAACTTATTCTATTCGTTTTAGTACATGGCTTATATAAAATATTGTTTCCAAAATTAGTTTTTATGTATTATTTATTTCGATATTTCAATGTGTTGTTGTAAACAGAAGATTATTTCTGAACACTTATATAAGCAAAAAAGTTATCATATAATCTTCACCTTTTTGTTGGATTGCACTAGAATGACAATTACAATGGAAAGTGACGTGCAATATGCTGAATCTTGTCATTGAAATTTCACCCACAGGTCACTTATATTCGAAAAATGTGAGGTTCCAGAAACAGACTATATTAAATCACGAAAATTGCTTATTTCCCTCGATCATGAACTAAGACAAATATAATAATAAATCGCCAGTGAATATGCTCATAGACAAATATTTATATTAAATGTATTACGGTCTTCAGTACTCATCTGAATACAAGAAATTGTGTACACGTATCAAAATACAAACTAAATTGTTGGATTAGAAGAACCAAGAAAAAACTAAGACCAACGAAAGACATAAAAACCTGGACGCAATGCGGTGCGTCCTCATGAAAGTTGTGCTGGTTCCACCTGGACTACACCGTGCTTACAGCCATAATACGACTCTGCCAAAGCCACCTAGTTCAGGTGCCGTTAATTCAGCACGTTTTTAGTGACGTCACTCCTTTATCTATTGACGCAGAATATGAATAAAATTGATGATCTTAAAAATATTAAGTAAATATAAATGAAGACTTATTTTCTTTCAGTATACTGTACAGTGGGTGAATTTGTCTCTCTTTGAAATGTTAATCCTATGGTTGTTTAGACCCGATAACCAGAGGATTTAAAGATACATGCCTAGTCCAAAACTACACGAGAAACCTTGATCCTCCTCGTCCTTCCAGTTGTCTGTTGTAGCATCGTTGCAGTTAAACCATCCTCCGTCGCAGCCCTGGAAGGGTGATCCGCGATGAACCCAGCTGACCCGGGCGCTGGCGACACAATTGGCCCAATCCAGCCGCGGCACGACCTCTGCCCCCAGCGTCTCCCGCCACCGTTGCAACAGTCGGACGGGCGTCATTAGCGCTCAGGGTGAAAGTGATGGCGTCGGGGAGAAGGCCGCGTCACCCCTCGTCGCTACAGCGATCGCCATGTGGTCACTATTTAATAAGGGTGTCGGAGCTCCAAGGAGTTTCTCATGCGTTTGGGCATTACAAGAATACTTCGTTGAAGCGGGCTTAGTTGAAAGTCATCAGACAATTTTGTTCTCAACATTAAGAAACTCGTTTGTGCGTAACACTTAATAAGTGTGTGCTATTTGGACTTAGTGGCGTTAGGGTAATGTTTCAAACAATTCAGTCTTTATTCATTTATAACTGGTTGTCCAAGAAAATTATTATTAACCTTGTCAGTTCTGTGCTCACTATTAAACCCACACACACTTTTAACAAATTGTCAGTACTGCATTCATCAAAGTTGTTCATTTATTTATTTTTTATGTATTTTATTTTAATGGCAACCGAAAATAAATGAATAACCTTGATGAATTCGGTACTCACAATTTGTTAAAAGTGTAGTGTCAAAGTCAGTGTCAAAGAGTGTGGGTTGTTTTTAATAGTGAGCACAAAACTGACAAGATAGATAATTCAGTTTTTATTTCCGCAAAAGTATTTGATTTCCAACCAATTATTCAATTTTGTTAAGTTGTTAGTCATTGAAGAGTTAGGTTGGCAATTCACCTCCTCACTTCCACTTTCCCTGCCGTCGATTCAACTTGAGCTCTAGTCTCTGCGAAGGGGTCTATGTCGCTCATGCTAAACTATTATTTTTCCATGCCGCCACCGTTGAAGGGCAAAATGCACTGTTGTAACTACACAAACACCGAAGTTAATTCGTAAGTTATCGAACGTTATGATCATTATTTTAGTGATCTCCCTGTGGAAATATATCCACGCGAATTATCAGTTGGCTACCAGAATGGACTTGAACATTTTGATTTGCAACTCAACCAGATACATCAAAAGCCATGTTTTATCATTATTATTATTATTATTATTATTATTATTAAATATTATATTTCAATGTCAAGTTATTCGGGGTTTTGAAACGAAAGTAAGTGTAAGTAAACATTTCGGTATTTTTCAAGAACAATTCTGTATTCTTGCATGAATTTTATGCCGTTGTATTTTTTAATGCATTGGCAGGAAATCAGATATAAACTTAATAATCTCTTATGTTGTGTCGCGACACGACATAATATAATTTACTCAAAAAATGCAGATTTCAGTTAGATATGGAAAAATATCGACAAAACAATTAAAGATTTTTTTAAAAATTAGTGATCGCGTTATCTATACATTGTGAGTATTGCATGCGGTATAAGATAACTGAGCTTCAGTTTAACTTTAGTGCCCAAGCCATTATTGAATAATAAACGCAAGTCATGTATGTTGTTTTTACCCTTTTTTATAGTTTACTTATAACTGTTCGCAACCTTGGCACGGTTTTGTAGATTATCTCTGTAGCATATTCTGGCCCGGGTGTAAATTCGGCTTTCCTCAGACAGTGGCAGATTTTCCACGGACGGGAATGTCATTAATACTTTTATTACTATTAATCTTGAATTTTTACTGCACATAATATCTACAACTCATTTTAGAATAATAAAAATACGAATTTATTAAGTAATTAATTTTATAAATAATAAATCCCCACTACCCTTGGGCCCTTGATCGGACTTGATGGGGTGGTCCCTTGCTTGTTTCGTGAGAGGAACTTAGTTTATTATCCCCCGTGTTGTCACACACAGTTTGCAACTGATTTTTTGACAATAAATTTTATTTATATTTGTTTATTCAACTCAATTTTACATGATTATACCTTATGTCACAGGTTTAAAAGCACTTTGAGTACATTGTGCTTTTGTTACTTGCTAAATCTTGTGTTTGTGCTTAATTCAACGTAAAAACCATATTCATTCATTGCACAACACGCTGAACCGTTCCTTTTCTGCCACCTCTCACCAGAACGCTACCACGCCTCGGAGTTCCGCGCTGCGTCGCCAGGTGTCGCCCGCGGCGCAATAAGATGGCGGGCGGGCGCGCGCGCCGCGTGCGGTTGACAGCTCTGACACCCTCTCTGCGTGCTCCCCGCCCCCGCAACTGCCAGCGTCACCACCTCACCGACCCCTTCGCTAGGCTTGGTTCCCCAGAGGCACCTCATATTCAGACATAAAGCCACTGTGGAAGAAAATTGTGGAGGGGAAAAAGAGAAGGGTGGGATTGAAAGATACTGGGTGTCACGCTATTCAAATAGTTGTTGGCGAAACGAGGTGTTTTGAGGGACGGGCAGCGTCAAAGCGAGAGACAAGATGTGGTATCTATGTCATGCAAAGGTCTTCTCTTCGAAAAGAAAACTGATTTCGGATGGAGATGAGAAAGTGAGGAAGAGATGTCGTTGAGTATTTATAAGATTGTTCTGATGATATTCAAGAGAACTCAATTGAAGTTAATGCGGAAAGCACATTTCAAAATATTCAACTTTATTATTACCTATCAATGTATAAAACGAAAAATAAAAAGTTTTGGATTAATGAAGAATGGTTCTTAATTCACCATTCTCTTTCTGAAATGAATTCAGTTCTAAAAATGACTAACTGTAGAAAGTATTGTCACATAATTCGAAATAGTTCTTTCGCGACTAATTGTTGTTTCTTTTGCATTCGTTTTTCTTTTCAAGATTTTTCATTTCATTGATTACAAGTAGTTTTTGAGAGGATTCAGCTCTTCATTTAATTCCTGTTATCAATCTTCTTAATTCATGATAAGATTTCATTCTAGACAGCATCTGTGAGTAGAAAAATTATGTGTTTCTGTGTCATCAAGCAAGATACTCAAGCTCGACAATTTAAAGAAAAGAAAATATTTAGTTACAAGGAAAGTAAATATTAAAAATTTAACGTAAAGTTTATTAGCGTGAAGAATACTTCTGTCAAATGGCACAATAAATGTGGTATGTTTAAAAACAATGTAATAAGACAATTATCTCATTCTCAACTATAAGTAGCTTCCGTTAAAATATTCGACAGTTCCTCATACCTTTCCTCCGAGTTGTTTCCATCATTTGCCTGACAACCTCGTAAAAATCTCCCTGTGACAAATTCACATCCCAAACCGTCGCACTCGAATAGAAAGAAGAGCCCATACGGGACATCACAAGGTGCATTAAATGCGTTTGCTACGACCTCCAACCACTCTACGGTGGCCCACCAAAACCCCATTTAGCAACCTCCAAATCAGGTCTCCACCCTCGCCCTCGCCTCCACTCTTGGTATCGCACACACGTGGAAGCTTTTTTCTCGTGTGTCATTTAGTGTAATTGGCCAGAGTTTGGAAAAAAGGAAGCGCTTGCTAGTACCGCTGCCACCACTTTTTCTGTCCCTCTAGGATAATCACGACGAGGGAGAAGCCTTTTACACACTACCCCCTCTCTTCTTCAAGCTATCGCAGCCCCTGTGCACTCCTGTGTTTCTGCTCTCTCTCTCTCACTCTCGTCCGTTGCCCGTAAATAACGTAACGTCGGTGAGCAGTAGGTTATGTTTGAATTTATTTTTAATAGGTCGTTAGGGTTTGGAATAAGTAGCAATTTTTATGTCGGACAAGCTCTCTCTCGTTCCCCGCGCGTTGCCTCGTCGACTACATAGGCCACAGCGTCCACCCTTCTCGTTTCACAAGCACTGACGGGGGTGGAGAAACGGATCGTATGAGGAAGGGGGTTGAGGGGGATGGAAGTGCCCAACCGTGTGCACGCGGAAGAGTGAGACAGGCGAAAGAGAAAACGGCCGTGAGGGGAGATCGTCGGGGGATGAAATTAAGGGGAGACTACGTGGGAAAGAGCGAGATAGAAAAGGGGGTAGCGGTGAAAGGGGCCCCGTGTAACGCTCAGTGGCGATGTAAAAAAATAATCGGCGCGCCGACGCCGACGGGCAAGCGCCCGCCACGCCACCTGTGCGCCACGCTCTAAATTACCAGCCGGAGGGAGAAGAGTATGGACCGCCGGTGGGGACAGCGTGTGAGAGGGAAGCGCCGTGTGCCACTCCGATGTCCAAGCCGGCTACTACATGTTTGAACCATTTAATTTTCATAGCACGGCGTGTAACCGCGGTGTTTTTGGTTTTCCGAGGGCCAGCTCTCGACGGTCGTGGAGAGGGCAGTGACGAAGCGGGAGGTGGGGGAGGCGACGGCCGCTCTTTTTTTTTTTTTTTTTCGCGTCCCACGTCAGGGTTAAAGCAGAGTGTGTCGTGGTGTTTTCACGGAGGTTGTGATGATGCCAGGTTCCGCTCTTCAGTAGAAGACGACTAGGACAGCAGCGACGCTAGGAAGTGGATGTGGAACTATGAGTAGACGTTACGAAAAGTATAATTCACTGGGGATGATTGGTGCAGCATTTCATTCCAAAGCTCCTTGCACATTTTATTATTCTGATGAATAATATATGTTATTTGAATACATAATTACATAAATATTCAAGATATTAATAATCGGCAACCGACATTTTACCCTAACTGTCAGTACATTAATGTCTTTTCTTATTTGCGTCTCAAAATTCCACATCATCTTCAAAAGAGCGTAAAATTTGTCATCAGGATAAAAAGTAATTCTGATGCAATCGCTATCAATAATTACAATGTTCCTGTTTATTTCTAAGCATTTAAGTTGTTTTTATACCATATTTCATAGAGATGGTTTTCTCCTAAAATCATTGAATTTTGCTGTACAGTTTACAAATTTCCATTAAACTGAATCTTCATAAAAATTGCCCACCTTGCATTCCATCCAAATACCAACCGATCTCTTAAAACACAATTCCTCTTCAACGGAAAAGATCTTTCCGTTCCGTTCATTTGGAGCTTGAAGAACGAATCAAAGTTTGAAAAGGTAACGCATTGGGGATTCCCCTTGTGGTAGCTATGCGAGTGGCTGCAGAGAACATGTCTCGCCTGGCGACGCGTCGCTCGTGGACCACACACCACTACTGACTGCGCGCATGAATAATTGGTGCACCAGTGACGGGTCATGGGTTCACACTCCTACGCTCGCTTTTCCGCGGAATTATCATCACAGAATACGTGTTCAACGGAATAAGTATTGGAGTGGTATAGAGTATTTAGCCAGTTCACTCGCTGACGGAAAACGTCCGATACAGAAAAAATGAGCAAAATGACTCTTGGAATATTATTTTTGGAATAGGAAACACTCAACCAAAATCATTCCAGTATTTTAAATAGTGCCAAAGCAATTAATAAATCTACACGTTGAAACAAAATGAAATTTACAATGAATAAATTATTAAAGACTTACGACCTTAGTATGGACATATACTATATATTTATATTTAAATATTAATTTATTTAGATTTTATAATGGACTGTAATAGTGGTAAAATGTAACATATTTTTGTTCGCAAAATTTTGAAATTAAGAAGCTGAACACACATAAGACCATAATATAATTTTATTATACAAATTATAGAGAATAGTAATAATTCAAAGAATCGTTGCATTGATTTATAAAATACACATAATTCTAATCAACTTCATGGAATATCTTTTCTTGTTCAATTATACACTTCCTATTGCGAATTTCTGTTTGCTATCACATTCAACTAGTATCATGAATACGTATTAGAAAAAAATATGTAATTCATGTTCGGAAAAATACATTATCAATGCTATTCTAAAAAATTAAATTAAAAAAGTTAGTAGTTGAATTGCTCTAAAATTTTAAAGCAAACTTCTAAAGTATTATCGCGAGTATACTAAAGGATTATTGCGAGTAAATTGATGAAATCTAAGTGCATAAAAAATGACTAGTTTGAGTCATGAGAAAACGTCTCGTGGAAAACCTGGAGACGATCAAACTTACTGATGTATCCGCTAGAGATCAGTAGTAACTGTGTGTTGTAAAGGCATTGTAACTGTGTGTTATAGGGTTTCGACAAGGGCGTACAGCTCGCGATATATTAAAAATATTTGATTTAATAAAGCTCTTGTGAAACATATTTTACAACAAAGTTTAAACTGATTCATTGGTATATCTCGCACAGTATACACTTTATGAGAAATTCGATAAACTACTAAACTGTTGAGACCTGTTGGAATCATAAATATACTCAGTGGTTCCTTAAGATATGTTTATCTAATTGAATGACAAATATTTTCATCTTTGTTTTCATTTACTTATTTATGAATCCATGATGTCTCCCAGAATAATCTTTGGTTCATTGTCGAAGCTCCCATAAAATGCACGCACTTGATGCTAGTTTGGTTTCTGTTTTGCCTGGATATTACGATTCCGTAATATATTTACATACTCTAACATATTTATGAAAACTGCGTATTTTTATCTTTTTACCGTGAATTTTTTATAAGTTTGGGTATTTTACAGAAGAACAAAAAGGGAGAAATTCGAGAATCCAGGGCAACGCCACCAGTTAACATGAGCTATTCTTGTTTAACAGAAGCCCACATTGGTAAAAATAAATGTATTCAATTAGGGTTACATTGCGATATAATAGAAAAGAAATGAAAATTGAATTATAGTCACCAAGCTAACAAAATAACGACTTGAAGACCTGTTAGGTATTTAAAGGACAGCCAACATATAGTTTAGCGTACCTTGGCTATTATATTAATGGGGAAGATAGTTTTTTATTAGGTGTGGAAAGGAGATGAGATAAAATAAGCAGAAAATAAATTCGAAATAAAGATGTGTTATGAATTAATTATAAATGTATTCAAATAAAGATTTCATTTTGGAACACTTGAAGAAAAATAATAATTTCAATTAAATATGTGATATATTGATAAGAGGACATAATGGATATGGAGATACTGAGTGGTAAGGACAACTGTGGAGATGAAGATACCACAAAACTAAAAAGAGAACATGTGATTATTAAGTAATGATATAAGTTGACATCAGTGAGCCGTAACTCGCAATGAAAAATCATTATTATTTACTGAAAATATTCTGAAACTTTTAACTGTAGTAAGCCAAAAGATTAATTTGATATAAATGAGTCTATTTACATATCTGGTCTAGTAAAACAGTGAAGAATGTTTTTTAAAAAGGTGTGTGTTCTTGCGCCGAAATGCAAATATGTGATAGCAGAGGAAACGATTCTCCGAGGAAAATATTTTTTTGTCAATGTTTAATGTTTACTAATTTGTACTGGAAATAAAAAGAAGATTACGAAATGTTTTTGAAATATCCCAGTATATCGTAAGAAATCATGATTATTATTAATGAGTCGTTGAGAAATGAAGAGTGTATAAAATCATTCTGATTAGTTGCTAATATTCGCTCGAGTAATCTGATAATCCACCAGTAGAATTTCCTGCGAGGCAACGTCGTAATCGTTGCATGCGAGGTGCTCATGCATGAATCGCCAACTCAGATCCCGAAATGAAAGTTGATGTGTTTCGAAGCCTTGCTCTGCTGAGGCGTAAGGCGAAGCCAGCAAATCGGGCGGCGCGGAAAGGACTAGCAGCTGTTGGTGGGAAGACGAGAGCCATGATGAGGGGGGCGGAGGAGGCGAAAGGGCGGGTACGCTGCTCTGGAAGGGATGGGCGGCAACGGAGGGTGGTGAGGGCGGCTGCGGCCTTCCAAGGCGCAACCGACGGTTGGCCGCGGCCCGGCCTCAAGACGACGACGTCGGCGGTGGCGGCGTGGCGGGGGTTGTAGGCGGACGAGGAGGGGTGTCCGGCGGTGGCGGCGGGGCTGTATTGATCTGCCGCCGCCCCCGCCTCCGCTTCCGCGCAAGACGCCGTCGCCGTCGCCGCCGACGCACCGCCCCCGCCCCTTCGTCCATCCGCGTTGCTCCGCCACCGCCACCACTGCGCTGCTCCGCGCTCTCTTCGCTTTCTCGCAAGCCGTCCGTCCGCCTTCGTCGGAGCCCCGGCGGCGGGTCGGGAGCCGGCTGGGTCATTAGAGGTGCCGCCACCCCCACCCCGTACTACCCCTTACCACCCCCAGCTGGTTACAGCGAGAACGACCCAGCGCTGAACCACCCTTTAGTCGGAGCCACCTCCGTCATGTGACCCGGACCTCATTTCTCACTCTTATTTCTCATATCGTTTTATCAACCCTCGCTGAACTTTACCTAAATGTTCTCTCTTAGCATGCCACGTGATCTTCAAACATTTCTCCAACTGATTTCTGAGAATTCTCTATCATCATTATTGCTACACATCTTTCGTCCTCTCTTCCACGATTTAGAAAAAGCATGTATTTACTCTACATATCATCTACAACAATGAATGTGACGGGGACGAATAAGAAAGTGAGATGATTTGTAGGAGAAGACGATTTAAGAAGTTCTTCGAAAGAAATAGTTTTAAAAAAACGAATAGAATGCAAATAATAAAAGAGAATTATAATGAAAGGTGAAGTAAAAGTGACTGAAAGAATCTTTAAAGTAAAGGAACATTTCCACTCGTATCCTCGTTCGACTTCTCTTCCTCCAGCAGTCCGAGTTCACCCACCATCGCGCCGCAGCCTCAGCGCCCCGATGCTTCCGTCACGTTCGTGTTGGATTAGGCTGCGAGAGAAGATCCCCGTTCAGTGCCTCTCTTCGTCTCCGCTCCTCCCGGGAATTAATGCACGACGCTGACCGTGCAAGAGGCGTCTGCCGCGCGGAACAGAGCCGCCAGCCACGACAAGATGAGCGATGGCTCCTAAGGAAGGATGGTTGGGAGCAAACGACGGAAAACGAAGAATGTGTGCGTAGGAATCAATTTGCTAAATGTACGTGAAGGCAGAGATTATATCTAGGCGGACTCCACACACGATATGAGAAATTTTATTATATCTTTTACATATATTTAGTATATGAAAGTTTATTTGTCATATTAATCTGACCCTTCAACAACTTACCTTTTATAAAATTAAAACAACCGATTGCAATAATAATAATAATAATAATAATAACATAATGATTACAAAACTAGACACGATAACATGGGAAAAATAATTCATCTGGAAATTGCAAAATCACTGAACTTCATTAAGAATCCCATACCACCAGACCATCTGTATAAACCTCAACTAGTCCTGCAAGACGATTTAAAAGCAAATATTTTGTATTGGGACAGAAGCATTCTCACTGACCTAACAACAATTCACAACAGACCTGACACCATCCTTTGGAAAAGAATCAAAAGTGTATCTCATCGATTTTGCTGTCGTAATTTGCAACAATCTAGAAAAAACAAAGAACGACAAAATATCAAAATACCAACAACTAGCCTTTAAAGTAAAAAAAACTCTGGAATGTACAAGAAGTGATCATAGTATCTATCATTTTATCTACCCTAGGACTAGTACCTCAATCCCTGGTCAACTCCATTAAAAAACTCAAAATCAACACCAGTATAATAAGTAGATTGCAATACAGCATCCTTCTGTCCTCAACCTTACCAGAAAGTTCTTGGACCTGAAATAGATTCTTCCTCCCAGCAGAACTTGATTTAATAATACACGGCTGAGAGAAAAACCAACTCAAGTTGAGAGAACTAAGTTTACAAGTTTTTTATTTCCATAAACACAATACAGATTTTACATTTTCATTATACAATTTTACATTTTCATTATACAATTTTACCTTTTCATTATACAATTTTACATTATTATGTTTACATAATACAATTTTACATTATTATGTTTACATAATACAATTTTACATTATTATGTTTACATAATACAATTTACATAGTTGAGTAAATAAATAACAAGGTCAATTTACTTTGACACGTAATTTCCCTCCCTTTAAGGTACCTTAATACCTTGTCAAAGGGAGTTGTCCTACTCCCTTTTCCTTTGTACTTATTAGCTTTATTACTATGATAATTTTTTAATTCCATTTTACATGAATACCTCCATACGTGAGATTGTTTCTAATAATATAGTACTATAATATAGTTCATCTTTCCTATTTTATTTATTGAAAAAATTTTTATAAGCAATTTTTGAATTCTTGTTTTGTTAATAATTATCATTTTCCTAGGCTATGTCTACTAACTATTTTACTTCTGCTAATATCAGTAGAAGCACTAGTAGTAGTTTTATAAGTGGTACTTTTTCAGCTGCATACTGTTCCGCTACCAGTGATTCATCTAGTGGTAGTAGTAGTAGCAGTATTTTTTCCCTTCTCTCCTCTTTGTTTCTTTTAATTTTTATTTGTATCCTCATCCAGAAGAATTATTTCTTATCCTTGTTTTATTTTATTTCCTATCTTCTGTGTTATTTATTTTTGTTTGTATTTGTACTACCTTTGTACTCTCTTTTACTTTTTAATTTTTGATGCCTATTTATTTTCTTTGTTTAATTCATTTAAATACTTTGTATTTTTTAACCAAAAATTCCTTTTTAAATTATTAATGTTTATTTTCATTTTTATCCTTCAACACTCTTATAGTAGTAGTAGTAGTAATAATAATAATAATAATAATAATAATAATAATACAAGATGAAAATTGGGAGGATCGTATTTACATTTAAAACTGGCAAGCAATACTAGGAACCATCCCGGTGAAACCTTAAGCGATTGAGCAAACACAGCAAAACCCCAATCAGGATGGCGGCTTAGTGCCGAAACATGGGTTGAAAGCAGCAGTAACAGTACAATATAATTATGAACATACAAATAGCAAAATATATAAATTACAACAAAGATATCAAAACAATTTATTACATAATGACAATATTTTCAAATTACATATTATAGTACGATTATACCTTACTAGATACGTATTACACTGTATTTACAAATTATATATTACATAAGGTCATATGAAGCTAGAGTACTGAAATAATGAAAGAGAGATGAAGTAAAAGCAATGAAGAGAAAGAATGAAAGGAAGATAAGAAGAAAGAAAGAAAGAAAGAAAGCATACAAATGAAGGAGAAAGAATAAACAGAGAATGTGGGAACACTAGAGGGCATTGTTTTCCATCCACTCTGTAAGGCGTCGCCTGAAAGATGAAAAAGTTGATAGAGATTTTAGTTGAGCAGGAAGTTTGTTCCAAGAACGTATTGTGTGTACTGTGAAGGATTTACTATAAAGAGTTGTGCCATGCCGAGAAATAGAGAGGAGATGTGAGACTCGCGCGCGATCCAGTTTCAAAAATTTAAAACGTTTTGTTAAAACTGTCAAATGTCCATTTATTATTATTTTTTAAAGAAGAGATAGGCAATGCAGTGTTCGACCTTCCTCGAGTGTGAGTGACCTTGATGTTTTGAAAAATTCTGTCACGTGGTCATACTTCCTGAGATCAAAAATGAAACGAATACATGAGTTGTGAGCTACTTGTAATTTACGTTTTATTTTTTTCCGTCAAGTCAGTGAAAAGGAAGTCGCAGTAATCAAAGTGAGGCATGACAAGAGACCTAACAAGCATTTCCTTTACTCCTGTTGGTAAAAGATCACGTAGCCGTTTTAAAGCGTGGATGGTGGAGTAAACATTTTTACATGTTTCGTCTATTTGGGTTCTGAATTTAGTGAGCTTTCAATAAAAATTCCTAGATTTTTCACTTGACTGCATCAAACGAGAGATGTCTTATTAACTGATATATTAGGTAGAGTGCAATTTGAAAGTTTACTGAAGGTTTTCTTTGAACCAAGCAATTAGCACTGTTATTTAGACGGATTTAAGAGGAGACCGATATATTTTGCCCACATCCTGAGTGAGGTGAGTTCTTCGTTAAGTTTTTGCGCAATTGACGTTATGAGAGACGGTTTGCCACTAATATAAATTTGAAGATCGTCGGCGTACATTTGAAATTTGCTATGTTTAAGAGATTTGTTGACGTCATTAACGTAAATTTAAAAAGCAAGGGGACCAAGGTCACTTCCTCGCGCAACACCACGCACCGTTTGAAGAGAAGATGTGTTATTTCCAGATACTAGTTTGTTTTCGTCCCGTAAAATATTCCGAAAACCATTTTATTGAAGGCCATCCGAAACCTAAAGTCTTCATTTTTGCAAGCAAAATATCATGATCAACTGAATAAAATGCCTTGGTAAAATCGAGAAAGACAAGTAACTACATAATTTTAATAGTCTAGTGTTTAATTTATGTGAGCCCGAGGCGTTTAATTTTAAACTCATTATGATCTTCCATACCTCTGCTTGAGTGACAGACGTAAAATAGAAATGATTTTCTGAGAAATTCACATCGTGTTGTAAAGACTTTATCACTTCTAGCTTTAAAGATTCATTGATCCACGATGTTTGACCTACGAAATAAGTATTTAAAGTATCTAAAGGTATACAGATATCGAACGAAGTGGATGTCTTACCCAATCCAATACTTTTCAGAGTTTTCCAGAGTGATTTACTATCCCGGTTTGCACCTAATGTATTATGATAATATTTAATTTTTTCATTTCTAACTTGTTCCGGGGGTGGAAATGTTGAAATTCCGACGGTTAATTGCATACAAAGAAAGAAATACGTAATATAATATTCTTAACCAGTATATTTGATTCGTATAAACCACATTATGAATATTTGGAGGTGAGTGTGAAATAAAATAACTAAATGTAGAACTTCTTCTTTGTCTCTTCCAGTTCAAAATGATAAAAATGATTTCCGTAGATATTTATATTTGCCCTTGAAATTTATGTTATAAGACTCAAAATGAAGATTTGTGCAAGTAAAAAATATGTTTCAACTATGATTGTGCACAATTTCATTAACTTCTTTTCGTGATTCCACTTAAAAATTTAAAGAGATATAGAAAATCTAAAATCAAAACATTTATCTTTGAAAATTTACAATATAAATTCTCTAATTCTGAAAAGAAGAGTGAGAAAAAAACATCAAACAAATACCATGTGCCAAATAACTTTTTTCCAGTCGCAAGATGACTTCAAAATAAGAGAAAAAACTAGTACTAAAAATAATAGAAAAGCCGTACATCGTTTATTTACATACTTTTAACGACATTGAACTTAAAACACAAATTT
>NNCF01126910.1:582814-658529 GCA_002313205.1 Laupala kohalensis | reverse complement strand
AGATTTTTTTTTAATCTTAAGAAATAATATCTGATAAAATTTTGATTTTTTATCTATTCACTAGATTTTACGTGGTGTGAGTTTTCAAATGTTTCACTGTCTGTAAAATCCCGTGGGTTATGCCGCGGTAACTTACTCAAGCTCATCTGTAATTACAAGAAAATGGAGTAATGCAGCCTTTTTTAATTATACATATAATGCATTGCAGTATTATGCATATTTCGTTCATGTCTATAAAATTATGTAATACTCTGAACCAGAATATCCAAGTTACAAGATATCGACAAGTAAAGTTCTCAAGTCTACTACACCTATGTTTGTCTGTATAAAAATGTCTTGTGTGTCTTAATTCTGTTATGTCTTGATTATTCAGTATAATGCTCAGGAAATATTAATATTGTTATCACAGGACTTATGAAATCTCTTGGGACAGTGGAACTATGTAACTTGATCGAATGTTTCACCACAGGACTTTTGAAAAGTGAGAAGTGGTTGCAAACAGAAAATATTTGAAATTCGTCGGAATAATTAAATCATATAGTCTTTCTTATGTATAAGTCAAGATAAACGAACATATTGCCCCATGAGAAATTTCACATCGGTGTTTATTTTCATGTTTCATTCTACAATAAATTGCATTTTATATTTATAAGATACTAGCTGATTACCCTGCGTTACCCGGAAATTTTTTACTCATTAGACCAACGAACCCACTCACCGCAAGCCTCGCAGGTCGAATTTTTGCTTCCGATGCAAGATACAACTTTGGCAGAGCGGTTGCACCATTTCATTAAAATGCTTTTAAAATCTAAATCATTTGTCCAAACTTTACGATTTAAAGATGATTTTTTTAAATTACACAAAACATAGAACCAATTAAATTTGATGAAGATTGTATTTTTTTCCTTCTTAAATTTCTCACTACAATTGATGTATTTCAACTCTTCTATTTCTCATAACGTTTTTTCGTTAATTTAAATTAACCTTAGTTGATAAACATATGATGTCGCGGACTTTTTTTGTAGTACTCTTTCAGAACTCACAGTTGTCATCTATATCTAACCCTTTAGGCAGCGTAAGTGAATATTGCCGATTTTTTTCCCCAATTTCATCGACGTGTACGTACCTCCAACTTCATTTTTCATCTTTCTTTTCATACATTAAAAAATAAACGTTAGTCTATGTTCATCCCGAACATCTTAACTATCTCCTTGCTAAATTTCATTATGATCGGTTTTGTGGTTTAGTTGTGATTAAGTAACAAACAAACAGACATGCTTTTTGCATTACGCATTTATATATTAGCATGAATATGGATTTATTACACGTCTGAATTTTGTTAGAATAAGAAAGGAACGAGTCTCTAAGATAACTAAGATCGAATAAGTTATTTCATATTAATATTTTTCAAAGAATAACTTACTGTTTGGAGAAATTGATCTCATTCGTTTGTTGCTCTTCTTCTCGCTACTCGAGGATGAGAATTTACACAAATATAAGAGAAAAAACATTGTAATCGAATGCTACTTCGTGAAAGAGAACAATATAAATTCGGAAAACCTCTTACAAATATTTTATTTCATAGTCAGAGGATTAACAATAGTAAGAAAGGTTTTATATTCTTGTTATGTCAGTACCTATTTGATATGTTTCATCCGTTTAGTTATATCTCCCCTACCATATTCTCTCAATTCCTAGTTCACGATTCTCTCCAAAATGTTTTCCATGTTGCGGCAACCATTGTGGAAGGGTTCTCTTGTGATTGGTCACATAGTCGTAAAATCGCTGCGGGTAATATCGCCCAGCACCGTTTGCGTCATAAAGCGTTTTTACAATCTGGAGCTCCGTCGAATTCACCAGGCAAAGTGCTGCACTTCTACCTTCAATTAATGCCACGTGGGTTTCTACTTCGTTGAGAAGGCATGCAACGCCATCGACTTTGGCAAGAGCTCCACCGCATAGTTGAGGTTGATGGCTTAGTTCTCAATTCTATGGTCGAAAACTCAAACTAAATATTTTCTCCCTAACCAGAACTTTACCCAAAAATAAGTGCTAAGATAAATAATTATGAAAGAATTTACGTGTAATTTATATTCAAAAACTAGATATTAAAAACGTCCGGAAACATTTATTTTTTTATAAATTATAATAAATGTGACTTACTTATTGATATTATGATTGGGGAGATATAACTGAACGGATGAATCATATCAAATAGGTACTGACATAATAAGAATTTAAAACCTTTCTTACTGTTGTTAATCCACTGACTATGAAATAAAATATTTATATTGCATCCCATAAAACTCCTGGTAGCGAGAGTGGACTATGGTGCTATTTATTGCACAATTAAATTCCAGAGGACTACATGGGAAAAAAACATGATTAAAACTAGGATATTATACAATAGCAAACTTATACCTTAAAACTAATTGAGATATACAATAACAACATTTTAACCGAAACCCTAAAAACTAAAAGAAGATATAAATTTTACCTAAACATGAAAAATTCATTAACCCTGTATAACATAGATTTGAAAAATGAAAGAAATATATAATGTATGCTCATATCCAAATCACAGTGAAAAGAGGAGAGTAATGAAATATTTAATTGTTGAATGTTGTTGAACTTGTCAATAAAAATAGATCAAGAAATCTAAAACAAACTAATCACGAAAGATAATCATTGAACTTAGTTACAGTTGTATTACTTTAACAATTCGTGAAAATTTTACTGGTCATTAAAATGCAAATGAGATCTCAATGGTTACATGTTTGTTAAACCATTTTGTAAATGAATGTGTAATCAGGTGGAGGAGTAACCTCCACTTATTAAGAATCATATTTACTTATCACCTATACAAACCAGTAAAATAACTACGTATTTTATGTTAACAAGTCCAAGACGGTGGTTGTTGCGAAGTAACATCATTAAAGTGGTCAGCCTGTTTGAAGTTTGTTTTCTTTTAAATGAAATTTGTGGAATAATATTTTAAATCTTAAAAAAATAAGTACACAATATAATATAGTATTAATGTATTCATCATTATTTTATCAATAATTATGTGCAAAACTTTACATTCACTCCATATAATGATTACATTCATCCTGTTTGAAGATAACTTCAAAAATGATCACAGTATTGGAGGAAAGATTTTCATCTTTGATCGAATGAATGCCAAATAAAACAAGATGCTTTTACGAATAAAAGAATACTATTCGCAAAACATTGACTGCATCTTAGGTTAGTATTGAAGGTTATTAAAATCAACTATTTTGTCTGTACAATGACAATTAATTCTCAACTCAACACCTGTACGAAGCGTGCATGAGGAGTTTTTTAAATAAACTTGTAGTTGCTTTCTAAAGTGTAGAGCATTCTAAAATCCACTTCATACGTTACTGCAAATTTTTAAAGCGTGTTCTTTTAGACGAGATATTGAATGTTCTAAACTCAATTTTACATAGCGGTGTCATTAGCACTCTTCACGGTTTGTCACATACTTAATATAATACCAGTTAGTTCGTCCAATGCTAAATTAAGTAGCACGAAGTAGAACAGTTTTACTTATAGAGAGCGTGACCGTTTAATAAGAAGCTCTCCGAGAGTATTCTGAGCAGTGCGAACCGAACGAGTCGACTGTCCCCAGTGTTTAATATCTCCGGTCACCCGAGTAGATGGACACTGGGGCAGCTGCGGCCACCTCGTCTTTCGTGACTCCCCTCCGAGGTGATTCTCTTCATCTTCCCGTCCACCCTCTTCCGGAACCAACCCTCAGCCTTTTCTTCACTCTGGACGTTTTACACCTGTGGCTCACGTAATATCTGAGAAGACTATGGTCACCGCGGGCTTTACGGTGCTGTTGGAATAAAATATTTCTGCTTTCATTCTCTTCCACTTTAAGCAACTCCATGATGACATTTATTTAGGATATAAACAATTCAAATAAGGTTTGTCGAAAAAGTTATTCAGAATTTACGTTTGAATTTCTGTAATATATTTCTTAATAAGACAAAATAATCCAACTTCTTTTACGAAATAAAATATATTTGGGTAATTGCCAAGTTATACTAACAATAATAATTATATTCATCGACTTTGATTATAGTGAGGAGTCGACTGAGGGATAAATTACTGGTCTGCTTGGAAGTTTATAGTTAGATATATGATTTAATAGCCGGATACTACAGGTAAATTTTTCCATGTTTCATCAGTTAAAACATATTAACAGCTAAGAAGTAGTGAACATAGCCTGCTCGATAATTCAGTAGAATTACCCATTTTATTCGTTCTAGTATAGCATAGGTAAAGCACCCGTCAATTATAAGAGGAAAATCTAAATCCAGATGTGAGATGATTGAAACTTTTTCCATCTATGAGATAACACTTCAGAAAAAAAATACTGAAAATGTATAATATTGGTGTCTTAGATAAGTCATAAATCATTGTTCGATAAAAACACAAATAATCATATACATCGATACACAAATATCGCCTTGTTTTTTCACTCCTTTTCTACGTAATCGGACGGAACGAAACACACAAATGTAGTAGTGTACGTTAGAGCACTAAAAGGTGTGTATAAGGTTTTTCTGTTACTTCATCTTTCCCCTGATCCTTTCCGAAATAAAATTTAAAAATTACACCAAGTAGTTACTATTCTTGACACATTTATTTCAAAAGGACGTAACTTGATATCTTGAGTTCTGACAAAAGGTATTCTGTGATTAATAAACAATATTTGAAGAGAATTTTGCGTGAGTTGTGTCATACTCCATGTATGATATGTTTTATATTCATAACACATTCGTAACAGTTTAGCACTATTCATTATTGTTCTGATTTCCTGCTTACATTGCTAAGTGTAAAATATGAAACGAATGAAACTTGCCTACAACTAGAAGATAAGGGAGAAATATATGCCAAATAAATCAGGTATATAAAAAGTAAACGGTTGTATTTCCATACATAATATTAGGTAGATTCAACTATCTGTGAGATTTAGTCGCACAGATTAACCTACTATTTATGTTATTACAAAAGTAAGTGTCTTAATATACACTGAGTGCTATCATTTGTTTCAAGAAGTAAAAACTTATTATGTTCTGTATCAAATATATCCAGTATTCTTTCCATGTAGTCTCAGATTCGGTTGCTTACAGAGTGTATTTTCCTCAAAACTGTGGTTTTAGACAAAACAATAGAAGAACATTCTGTGTATATTCTTATATCGAATGCAATAAACTTGATTTCTTGTAGTTTCATATTCGAATATTTATATTTTTCATAAAAATATCTAGACAATACAGGTTTCTTCATAGTTTTGTTGAATAGTTACCATTCTAAATTATTACAGAAATAACTATATATAGTAATAAATATCTTTGAAATAATCTAACTTTAACAACTATTTATAATATTGTATAGTAAATGTTCTTTTATTACATCTACCCCCAAGAGAGGGCATAGGATGTTTCTGTGAAATGCAAGTGAGCAACGGAATTCTCCTGAATCCGAAGAAACTTCCTCCAAACTTGCTATGCATCGTGCACTGGACACGCGGTCTTTCTAGCCCTCGCAGTCACCCCTACTCGCTCCATCCCCGTCCACTCTAACTTCATCCCCCTCCCCCTCCGCTCACTTTCATCCCCTTACTTTGCGTTGGTACTTGCGAAGGAGACGCTGAATTTCTAAGTGGATTTGAAAATTGATTCCACTTGAAAATCCTCAGCAGCGGCGAACTGTGGAGGCCAGTGCACTTCGAATCACCACCTGGGACAGCTCTCAGTCGACTGGATTGTGCTTTTGGGGACAGTCTTCATATGATTATAATTTTCACCTTGTTTATAATTATTCATTTATTTCATTTAGCTTATGAATAATTACCTATCATAGACCTAAATGAAATTATTGGTATCATCTGAAATTGTGATGAGATTTTTCATAATTCACGAATTTTGCCATGAAGAACTAATAAAAATATGAATGGACAGAATTTGAACGTTGTGTTTGGTAGCTTTTAAAATATGGCTATACTTCTAGACGACTTATTTTGGCATCATTGATTTCCAGTATGCCAATCCCATTTATTTTTTTAAAAAATGAAAAATGATATGAAATACTGAAAAAACTAAAATAACACTGAAATAAACTATTGTGGAGATAATATGAATTTTCCAGTGAATAAATAAAGGAAACTCGTGATGGTAAACAAATGGTTAAGATAAAATATTATTTTATCCAGTTTATTCTCAGAATATCCATATACAGAAAAGACTCTAACTTTATTTTGACAATATAACGCCAATTTAATTATTTCTAAAACACAAACGTTTACGCTATTTGAAAAAATCCTTAATAAAACATATGATCTATCAGATTATAGATATTTAGGAATTACTGGAGAAAGAAATACGTAAAATTAAGGACAGCCAATATTCTGAATAGTACAGGAGGAATCACTGTACAGGAGGAATTTTATTTCCGTGAGTGATGTGCAGCATGTTGTTTGGGTCAGACATTTGAAATTCTTCTGATATCAACTTAATTTGAATAACCTAGTCCACTCAAGTAAAATTTTTAAACACAAAAACATTTATGTAACGTGAGTTTACACTCGTTGGAACACAATTTCGCACTGCTGCAGTCTAGAGGTGCTCACACATAATTTATTGTGCTTTTTGATCAATGCTAATATTACCGTTCTCGTTTGTAATTTATTGTTTGTCTATTGCTATTTAAGTTTTATCTATTTGTTAGATTTCTTATATTTTTTTACAGATAATAAGGTTTTTGTCATATTAAATGTATCGCTTGTATTTATTTCATTCTCTCTACGTAGAACTTGGAAAGGTATCTAATCGATTAAACTTTCTGGTCGTGAGATGGGAATATCCGCTAGAAGGATCCCTGATACAGAAAAAGTGCTTTTTAGAATATTTATGTAAATTGCGCATGTTTTGAAAATAGCGTATCATATATGTCTAAAGAAGTTGGTTTTTAATACATGCGATTAGTTTACTGCGCTTGAGTGAAAATAAAACGGAAGCGCCGTAATGTCAGAAGAAGAGTCTTTCGTTTGAGGTTCTTCTGTGTGAACTTTGTTAACTGATGTATGTCAAGATACGTGGTATATCTAAACTGGTGGATTTTATTTCATTTGATATTACACTTTTGGAAACGATGGTTTTTCTTAAAGAGAGAGAAATATACCTAAAACATCCGTATATTGGTTTTCATTACCTTTCTGTAACTTCTGAAAAGGTTATGATTACAGGTTTCTTTTCACATTTGTATCACATTTTCATTTCTAGATATACTCAAGTGTGAGCTATTGACTTAATAGCACTAATTGTTTTCTATATAAGTGAAGAAGATATGATAAAAATGACCCTGAATAAAATCGAAGAAAAAATATTCTATCAACTCCAGAAATTAAACACGTTCTTATTTCCTGATTTAAGTTATTCGTTTTGTTTATTTAAAGTGATTTCATTGAAATTAACAAACCCTAAACTAGTAAGAATGAGTTCATAATGTTTATTTAGCATTGTGAAAAACGGATGCTCTTTTCATGAATGGAATGTCAGTCATACTAATCTGTTCTTTGAAATTATATTTATAGTGCAAGACCATTGTGAGCTCTGATTAAAAAATAATATCTGGATTACAGAGCTTTGCTTGGATGACAATGAGATGTAATGAAAACAATAAACACATGGTTTTAAATAACCGTGAAAAATGTAATACTAATGAATTACCAGACTTAATTTCATTATGAAAGAAATGAATTAAGAAAATAAAACTGCCACATCTGTAATCGAACCTTGCACTCGTTGTTACATAATTTGCGCACGTTTGCCACTAAACTAACTCGGTTCTATGACGAGATTACTAGTTTAAAAGTTATGTAAAGGCATTTTCAATTTTCTCGTATTGCACAAAATACTAAAACGATCCTTTTCGAAAATGAGACCCTGAGTTTGCTTTTTCATCCAAAATACCTCTACTCCAAGAAGTTCAACAAATTCTAAGAGCCGTTCTCGATGAAAATACTTACCTTCTTTACCCAGAAACTTACTTTTTTCTCAATACAGAAATCTCTTAAATTACGGTGAACCTCATCGCCAGATAACAGATTAATTACGTTACGCTGAATGAAAATGGAAGACGAGACCGAGGTATGAATCTCTATTCCATCTCTCCTTTCCATAACGCAAAACATAATTAAACTTTGCTCTTTATACTAGATTTTTCCCTGGTTTTACTTTGGTTATGGGTGATGACACTAACGGGAGAATAGAATCTTAATAAATGTGCAAACAAATACTTATGGTAATGAATAATTTATTTGTATATCAAATCAGTGTAATTCTTTTTGCTTTAAAAAACAATTTTACACTTTCATTGCAATCTTCCGTTATACTTTCAATTGTTTTATGAAAGCATAGACCTTTCATAGAAAATCCGTGAATTTGTTTTTGCGAGTGTTCAATAAAATAAAATTACTTTACGTTTACACAGTGTAGGGGTACGACAGTAGACTGCTCTTGCTACACTGATCCAGACACAACCAGTCATGTCTAAAGTAACCACCAGAGTAGTTTTCTTTAATGTCTGATAAAACGTATTCCAAAAATTATCTGACCTTTACCTACCCTTTATTTCACGTTGAATAGTTTGCTTCGTATGAAGAAAACGAATAATCCTTTAATTTTCAAGTTCTTAGACACCAACAAAATATTGTCTAATACATACAGAAGTTTGCGGCGTCGCACGGGATTTGGAAAGAAACTAAATCATTATTGGATATTCTGGTAGTGTCAACCTGTCAACCCCTGTCAACAGGACTGGATATTTTTAGCTCATTTGCCCGGCGTTATCCGGGTTTCTATATAATATTCCAAATTCTAATGTTGGTTTCCATATTTCTCTAGTCATATTAAATTATCAATTTTGTTAATCTCAAAGATTATATACCGGGAAGAAAACTAACAAAAATAGTTTTCTGTATTGTATGATTGTATGCTCGTAATTACGAATTTGTTTAAACCAAGAAAGATCGAAAATACACATTACTTAGAAAGCTTAACGAAAAAAGCGCAAGACCTCTGTTTTTTTGTTGTTTTCTTTTCACTTTTAGGTCATGTACTTAAAAAATGTTCTTCGTAGCCTTTATATGATTTTACTCCTATGATTAGGTCACGTAGATTATACGTTCAGTGGATTGTCTCTCTCACGTAACGCAATTGATCTCTGGCGGACACATTGGTAAGCTTTGTAGTCAAAAGTCATGCAAGTGAATATTCACATCTACAGTTTAGCAGCCAATTTTAATTGCTTTCTGCTCTTTTAATTCGTCAACATTGACTATACTTTGCATTTTAGATAAATAATTCTTAAGAAGAGTCGTTTTAAATTTCAAATAATTTCATCGATTACTTTTTTCCGATTCCCTTATATAATAATTAACATTTAATAGTATACATTAGGAAGATGCAGAATATACTAACAATAGAGTTGATTCGTAACGCACAGTAAGATCTACATAGTATAAGTAAAAATTCCCCCTTGATCGCTTGTAAGTTCTGCATCTGAATCTTCCTCTTTCTTGAGGAGATGCACGCACTCCCCCAAGTGTCCGATGACCGCTGGCAGCCAGAGCAAGGGGGGGGGGGTGGCAAGGGTGCTGGAGAGGAGGACTGGAGCGTTGATCCCGAAGTCCACTTTGAGCGTGAGAGCCGCGGCTGGTGTCTCTGACGCGCTTTCTTGCTTGCCCTTCTCTCCTCACACCCCTCTCCACCCCCCCACCCCAAAAGCTGGTGCCAACAGTGCCCACGCCTTTCCGAACCGCGCAGCACCGATCACACCGAAATACTCCCTGTCGCCTTGCAGAATGAACGAGTGGTGCAGACTAAACTGTTCCACATATCAGTCCACAAAATATACCTGGGTTATTCTACATAAATTGGGAAATATATGTCCGGAACTCCCTATCCCGTTAGGTTTGAATTTTTTCAATTTTAAATTTCTTTGCTAGCACAGCATGTTGATACGAATGAATTAGGTCAACATCATCAGATTGTATGTGCATGACACAGATAACCGTTTATTTACGATTGTTTACTCACTCCTTCGTCATTTCATGTCCCACTCATTTGTCATGTTTCTTTATAATTCACGCTTATCTAGAGATGTCCTTACAGTAGCGGTTGATGTGGTTGCAACCCTGTGGGTTCCCACTGAAACCAATGTAATGTGCATCGTTGTTCAATAACCAATGTAATTTTGTGTACACACGTTGTATTTGTTGAAACGTGAAGTACTCCTTTGTGCGTCGCAAATTTTTCCACTTCCGTAGAATCCCCATCTTTGGTTTAGGTCAATCACGTCGGATGGATGTACATCAGGGTTTATCAGAAAGTAAGTAGGATAATTTTTGTTTATTGGAGATTCAGATCCTTACATATAGAACGTGTAGTTTTAACATCATTCTCTCGTTTCTTCCAGCACTGTGTGAGACAACTATTAGATGTAATAATTCTGTATTCGGAATCATCCAGACTTAAACTACTGGCAGTATGTTTCGGTTTCAATCCCTGGTTAGATATTGGAATTATTCCCATACTTCAATGTCCCCACTGACTCCGAGACCTACTCAGCCTGCTATTTGGTGGTCAAATCGTTGCAAGAAGCTGATCACGTTTGCTCGTCCAAGTATTGAACTCTTGATAATGCGGAGCTTTAACCACCGCAAAACCCATGAGCACACATTATGGTCTGTTGTGAGAGATTGACTTTAGAGATTGATGTTAACAGAAAAATGCCACTATATGTTGTTTCCAAATCTACAATGAACTCGATCCTTTCATTACTTTACTGACTTTTAATATTAATTTTATTGAATGGCTTATTGTAGAATGAAATATTTAATAGATACAAAATAGACTGACATTAATGATGTCATACGGTGAAATGAAGCTACTTTATAACTTCGTATAATTATTAATAAATAAAGTGCAATCTAAATGTTAATTTTCAAGTTTTGACGTGAACTTAAGACGAATCAGTTATTAAAACTTATTCATCATATTATTCATTCTTTTCTGTAGCTTAACTCTTTGCAATGCAGCATATCGTGTGTTAGTTGAACACGATTGTTAGCATTGCACGTACAATATTAAAAGATCAAAAAATTTATTCACTTAAACAATAAAATATTTTCTTATAAGAAAATGATGGTAATCACACATAAACACCATCTAACTTAAAGACATATTTCCACTCAATTATAACTTGGGGTCAGGAGAAACTATTTTCTAATTTCGAGACAATTTGCGATGACTTATGTGTGTCTGTATGTGACCTCTCCGATATCATCAAGCCTACAATCAATTTCTCTTTTTACTTTTACACTTCTCACCTTCAGGGAAAGAGTAGATTCAACAGCTTTTAATGTCCCTAGTCGTACACCGAATATTGTCAATAAAATGCACTTCACATCTATAGATATTTCGTACAATCACATCATCCGAATGTAGGGAATTATTACCGAACGATTATTCCACAACAAGATATACTATCTTACTACCAAGTTAATTATTCAGTATTTCTGTATTACTTTTTTCGTAGAGTTCATAATACTATTGTATCTTTCAATCTATATTCTTAGTTAGGTTAAAAGTGGTCTTATTTTCACTCTTTCTTATGCTTAATATCTTTCTGAACAATTTTTTAGATATTTACAAATTACTGTAGAGCCAGTAACATTATTTATACAAACATATCTTAATATTTTTGTCTAAATATCCAATTGATATCCGTTAATCCACTCAGTAACAAACCTTGTTTTCGTAATTTCTCATGTAACGTTGAAAGCTATCAAGGAGATTAAGAACTCTAAATACATAAATAAACCTATAAATACACAAACTCTTTAAAAAGAAATTAAAACACCGTTATGGAATTTAAACACTTCGGTTAAAATCAGAAAATATGTTTCATCATCAAATCTCATTATAATTCTTTACAAATAACACTTTATTCATAAATGAATTTCGAGTCTGCATCCTGGTCGTCACACGTGCTATTGCAAATTGCATAACCTTATACCGAGGAAAAATTATTCATCGACTCAAGGAATATTTATTTCAATTTGAAGCAACAGTACTCTTTAAATGACAATAGAATATTAAATGTACTAACAAGAAATATTAATATCTCCCCACAGGTTAGTTAATAATCTGAACGGCCAATAAAACTAAATTACCGTGAAACTAATACGGTTTCAACTCAACATAGTGGGTGCAAAAGAAGTAATTTTTAAATATTTGATGGGAATATGAGGGACTACGTTCTCATTTCTTCCCGTGTACAAATGTAAACTAACTTTTAAATAAATTTTTAAGGACTGTCCTCAGTGTAACGGTTAGTGCTCTTTCCTACCAACCTTAGAATAGCCAATCAATTCCCGATTGATCTAAAAGATATTTGTCGTCATGGAAAATTTGCGTCTGCATATGATTTTCCATTTGTCTCTATAACTCATTCCTTAATAAAAACTTCTCATTATCATCTTATCCTGTCATTCATGACACCTTCTAGAGGTGCAGAAGGAAGAACATGCTGTACCTATTAAGTCCCATATTATACAAGGTGACCCTGTTTTAAGTGGAACAAATAGCATGAGACAAATTCATACACCTTAGTTATAAAAATGTTGAAATATTCATCTAAGTTATTATGAAATAATTTACTTCCAGTATCAGCTTTCGGTTATTCATTATGTGGTAATAATGATTAAAGTATATTAAAGTACAATCGCTAAAGTTAGTGCATTTTATTTATTTCTTATGAATTGATATTTGAAGACGAAGAAGAATACATTTGAAATATGATTGAACCAACAGAGAAACATCCAGAGAATACACAAATCATAAGAGAAGAACAGCAAAAGCTTGATTTAAATACATTTTTAATTTGAGATTTCAAACAAATCGTTTAGTCAATCTTTTTTACTGCGGGAAAATATCTTATTTTTCTTCCATTCATTTTTTTATATTTTACATAAACCAATTTTAATTTATATCAAATTGGAAATGTGAACATACTCAAGATTTTATTTTGATACCTATTCTTTTGAATTTGTTGAAAAGTTTAAGTAAATAAAATTTTCATCCACAGCAGTTCAATGTAGAATTAACTAGAGTTAAAAGTTAGAGAAGAGAGTTCTGCAAATATCATAGTCAAAATGCTATTGGAGAGACATGTCACTGAGTAATTTTATTAATTTCTTTTCTTTTTCTTTTTTTTCATCAGAACAAATTTATCAAAAACGAAGTAATATTTTACAGTATACAAATTTCCATGAAACATTCATATCGAAATGATTTATGTTTTAAGAATACAACATTACATAAATTTTCATAGTTTTAATCTCGCGTCGTGTGTGTCTTCTTCCATTCGAAGTCAATTTGAAGCGGATCCCCTCGACCTCCGAGACCGTGACCGTTCGTCACCGCGTTCGGAGCTTCCAATCCGCTGCTTCCCCTCTCAATGTTCCACTCTCCTGACGCCTCCAAGCCCCATGCATGTCTTGGCGTAGGGTGGCACACACATAAACATGTCCCCGAATCGCTCTCAAAAATTCATACTTTGATTCCTGGCGGAACTTCCATCTCGCGTTCGCGTAGCTTCTCCCAAGCTACAACCGACGTTCTCCTTCTTCCCCTATGTTGTAACCGATGCCAGCGCCCCTAACCATGGTGTTTGAAACTACTACTGCCATGTCCAGAAACACCGAGACTAAAAGTTAGACTTTGTCGGAGAAATACGATTGACAATTCTGAAAGCTAAAGTTTTTTTATTTATGAAACATCAATTTCTTAGATTTGATATTAGATTTATTTCTTGTGTATTTCGAAATAAATTAATGTATAACGTGTAAATACACGAAATAAATATGTCAATTTACCTAAGTGTTTAAATCTAATTGAGGACGCAGAATTACTTTTACAGCATGGTATCAGAATCACATTGTATAGCGTTGTTTCAACATTGTATGTACGTAAATCGTATGGGAAGATATAGGTTGTTGGTATACTTAACACTACATTGCAAGTACTTAGCATTCTATTGTACCAAAACTGTAATTCGTTGAAAATCAATAATATTACACTTAGAATAAGAATATAAAATGAACCAACAAATATTTTAAAATTATATTGTGTTGGAACATTCAGAATATTTTTGGCAAATTAAATTGATTGATGTTATTTTCATTCTTTACATTTTTATGTGATTGATGGAGAGTAACCATTGCAAATTTGTTAAAATCTATTGCTAAATATGAAGTGTTCATTTTGTTAATGAAAATGTTATGTTTGATGTAGCAATATTAGGCTATTAAGCCCATTCCTCCCCCACGTTACATGATTTGGAAGAAAAATGTTTGAAAAACAAAGATGTTGGGGTTTCAATTTACTGATGCAACTATATTTTGATGTCTTTAATTGAAAGTGCAATTTTCAAAATACCATCTTTTTGCCCGTCTTTGTGGAGAGATTTGAAGTACGTTTGTTAGGTAGGTAAAATGACAAATAAAGAGTTAAAAGATAAAAGTAGTTGGAAATAGTGTGTATGTACTAATGTGATATGGGAGAGACAATGAGTGGAAAGTATTCAAGAAGAAAAAGAACACTCGACAATTACATTCAAATAATTACATTTCTAAAATGTTGTGTATTGAATATTATAAGTATTTCATGTTCAATTCTATTGGCAAATACTGAATGATTTGTTTTTATATGTATCTCAAGAAAGTAAAACCAAGTATCCTGCAATATGAATGTAATTTGTTAGTGCATCATTCAAGTTAAGTTATGACGACGAAAATTCGTATGTTTTCAAATATTTAAAGATACACTGGAAAGACTGCAGATTAATTGTATACCTTAATAAGCAAATATCCCAGAAAATTTACGTTTCTTTTCCGAGATAACTTAAATTCCGGAAGCAGAAAAGTCACTCAAATGAAGTATTGTACTTAAGAACACTTAAATCTGTGTTGACGGTTTCATTTTTTTTTTCGTCCTGTACTTTTTCTTTCTTGAGATAAAAATATTTTTAAAATTAAATGTTTTTAACCACCACCGTGTAGGGCAAAGTTTTTTCCGGAGATGTTACGTGACTCTGAGTCCTGTCAAATGTGCTGAATGCATTCAACCATTACGCCAGGAATCTTTAGAACACGTATTTCTTGAATTTAATGGCATCGAATCGAACGACTTGACCTAGATGGTTCTGCAAACGTGAAGCATGAACAAAAGAGGAATGTGATTAGAGAATCTCGTTCATTTGTTTCTTAATTTTTAAATATTTACTTTTAAATGTTCTATCAAACTATGTGTATTTTTTTAAGGACAATCAACAATTTATCTTAATTCAACCAAATTTTCATGTATAAAAGGAAGTCAATTGATGAATTTTAAAATTATACATATATTTTTATTTCAATTTAATAACATTTTTCACATATTTATATTCACCAACACCTAAGCAAGACGGGCAATTTCTTCCATCACTTAGCATTTCCCCATACAACATTCACATTTCCTCCCTACCACACATTCCCTTCACAAATGGAGCCCCTGTGACTCTGGTGTTCACTTACACACGTGGGCTCCGCCGCAGTCTCGTCTCGGCCCTGAAGCCGCGCCGTCATCGCATCAAACATTCCTGTGCCACCAGCGCTCCCCGTGGAGAACACTTGCAACTTTCATTGGCGTTGTGTTCACATGACTTGGCCGCATTGGTGAGAAAGTGTGAGGCGAGGAAGATGTAGTGTCAGAACCAGGGTCATTACTTCAAATTGGGATTGATCCTCGAGTAAAGAAGACAAAAACAGTTTCGTCTCTTTCAGATCAAAAACAGAGTACCCAATAAATTGCTACACATACTATATGGTCCAGAGGAAGGAATGATATGGTCCAGAGGAAGGNAATGATTTAAAATACTGGTCTCAATAATTCGTTACAAATGTGCTGACTTTGCCACGAAGATACCCGGGTTCAATTCCCAGCGGAGTCAGAAGATACTTTTAGCTTTTCAGTGTAAGATCACACTTCTGTAACTTCACACCGCTTTTGAAAAAATCAAATAGCGCTAATAATCTTAATATTTAGACAATGTTCCCCCAAAATGTTTTACAAAGTGACTAGTGACTAACACATACGTAAAAAAGAACACATCAAACTTTCGCTACTGATGTCCGTAGTTCGTTAAAACAAGAATACAAGTACACATATACTGCAGAAACAGGAATTTGGATCTTATTTATTACCAACTGAGGTCATATCAGACATGGCTTGGATTATATTCTCAACTCAAAGGTACACGACCATTGACGTTGCTTTTAAATATGTCCAGTATTATTTGCGTTACGCGAATTAAAATTTGAAAACGTGAATGTTATCGGGAAGAATTTTCTTCATGACCAGTCTACCAGAATTTGCAAAGGAAACATAAGAGAGTTGTTATGAATATTCTATGCATGTTTGTTCACAAATGGTCATAAATAAAATAATACGTAAAACCCAGATATCGGAACCACAACCCACAGACGAGGAAAATAAAACTATGTTATGTCTATATTCACTCGCTTACAAAATATTTTATGAATTATGTGTTATTTTTTCCAGACATCAATGGCTATTAAATAAAAAAACAACACGAGCAAACAAGAGAATCTTTTGAGTAATTCATGAATTATTTTTTATCGACTTAGATATTCATAAATGTGTGATAATTTGTCCATTTGATAATTTGCCATGACGCATGGCACGAAACTTGCGATGCGAGTCTAGCTTGTTTTCACGATTTAAACATAAGAATTCTAATTAGTTCGACAACTCATTCTGCTGGTGATTAAACTTGGTGATACACTTGATGATTAAGCTTCTCAAGGAATTAAGCTTGGTAATACGATAATAATCCGTTGGATCACGACGTCTACTTCTGGTACTGGTAAGACAGACGGAGTTCGAGTGCTCTAAATTTGTGTAATGAAACTAAAGGTACATTTTCTACTATGTTATACAATTTTTTAAAACATCCGTTGTTTAACAATGAGATCATAATATTTAATTGGAATGAAAGTAAAAATGTTACTGAAAAGTAAAACAATCTCAAGTTTCCCCATTATCTATAGTGACACAATATATTAGATTTCCATGGGGTGGAGAAACAAATTTTAGGTCAAATATAATATTCTCAAATATATTTCCTGAAGAAAACTGTGACTTAGAATCACTAAAACAACATTCATCAATTAACTCTATGATTATTAAATGAAAATTGATTAATAACAATATATTATATAACATAGTCATACCAGATAACCAGAAAGGGTCTGCAACACTCACAAAGACTCCTCTTGTTTCGTCTCTAAGAGACGAGGCTTTTTCCCGGCATTCTCCAACAAAAAACATCTCCCTCCGGTTGGCGGAAGGAGTCGCCTTCTTTCTACTAGAATATTCTTGCGGGGACAGAAGATCCGGCGACGAGGCTCCGGGGCAGCAGCGGCCAGAGGCAGTCCTCGAGAATAGCGCTGCACTCAGTGGAGAAATGGAAATGGGGTTACGCTGTGGCTCACGGACTCCTTTTACAACGATATACTCAGAGACAAACAAGACCAACGTATTATTATTGTATTTATTTTGTAAATAAGAGACCAATTAAAACCTCAGTACACAATTAAAAATCAGTACACTTGAATTCCAAATTTAAAGTTCACAATATATGTTTCGTAGTAATATTGTATTATTTTTTACGATCGTTTAAATAAAACATTTTCTAAAAAAATGAAAAAGTAAAAAGTTTGTCTACTCAACGTGTCTTATAAAATATTAAAGTATTGAATATATTGTTTAATTTGTTAGTTTTGACGCAATAATAAAAAAGTATTTTGTTATACTTAGAAACATAATGCTAAAAATACGTCAATCCAAAATAGGTTTAGGGGCAAAAAAAATTAACTTTTCTTTTAATTAAACTTTATTAAATCAACATATGGTTTAGCACATTCTAGTGTTTTATAAAAATAGTGGTTTTTTTACTTAACTTAGCCATCAGTTTCAACACCGTCATAAATAAATATACTTGATTTTGAGACGAGTTTATTAAAACTATTTCTTTCGAAATCAAAATTCGTGAATATTGTTTACGTTGGTTGTAACAATAGTGTTTTCTTGAAATTACACCCAACCAGTGTACTTTTCCTAATCTAGTATTGGAACGTTATGAAAAATCAATATTTTAAAAGTAATGAAATGTTAATATTTTACAAATAGTTCTACATTCTGGTTTCATTTCCTAAATTCACCGAGAAATTCTGAGAGAAAGAATGTTTTTTAATAGCCTCCATGAACATGCGTTGTTGCAAGTCTCATCGTTGCGTCCTAAAGAGACGGAGGACGGAGGACACAAGTCGCTCCAAGAGCATAAGGGATGGGCTGGGGTGCAGGAACCGTGAGAAGGGGGCGGAGCGGTGGCCCTGCACCCATGAATATTCCATGGCTCCGGATATGCGGTGCGGCGCACTGGATCACTCCACCTTCGTCGCTTGGGTCTCCTTCCTTCCCCCACAAAAATCGACAATGCCCTCAACACATCAAACATTTCTACTTTCACTTACATTATCACTTTCATGTATTGAAGATAATTTTATTGTAACTACAATTTCTTATTCACAGTTGTTACTCCAGCAACAATCTTGGAATATATTAATCATGTTATAACACAACTCCTTCTGGCCAACGAATTTGAAGTTGAAAATTTATCGCGCTCCTAATACTAAGTTTTAGTTAGAGAACGAAGAGGAGATGGTAGGATTGCAATAAGGAAAAACGAAAACTCGACATGACACATTCATAAATGCACATGACAGATCAATAAATAAAATGAAAAAAACTGACAGAACAAATAGTTTGTATAAAAGAAAAAATATAAATATTTGATACATTTCAACCATATACTCGCAAAACTCACCAAGCATCACCAATGAGATCGAATTGGTCTCCTGACTTAACAAAAGTTACTTTCTTTTTCCCAGAATGTTAATCTTGTAGATTGGAAATAAATTTTCTGTGACAATTCAAAGTGTAAATAAAATAAACTTTATTGTCAAAAAAGCAGTTAAAAACTGCGTATGACCACTTGGAGGATAATAAACTAATTTATTACTTTATACATTTGTAGAGTATATACATTAAACAGAATATAAGTTCTTGAAACGTTATGTAGATTGTTAAATGGATGGAAAAATGCGATGACCACATATTGTATGATTTATTTGAGTGTTATAATTCGCGAAAAATATAATTCGGTCTAAATAATATCAATTTGAACATGTTTGGTGAGGAACATTTGATCTAAATATTATTTTGAGTTTGGTAATATATTATTATTCTGTCTGCAACAGAAAATATCTTTGTATATCTGATGGAGTGGAATTGCTTATCATTTATGCAATCAAAACGTTGTAGAAGAAGTATTCTTCAGATTTGCATTGACAAACCGCTTCAAAAGTCTTCTCTCGATCTTTCTCTTACAAAGTTCAAGAAGATATTATATGTGACGCCTTGAAGTAAATAATGTAACTATCTTGAAAAGAAATTTAATAATCGCCGAGACGCTAAAACAAAGTATTAAACGTCTTGGACGGACGCCGTTGGTCGAAGGATGAGCGCTATGCTCATCTGCAGTTTTACCTCTTTCTACGTGTTTTATTGTATATTTATTGTTGAAATATTTGATGTTTTTAGTTCTCTGTTTTAAATTTTATTTTGAGGGATACAGGGATCTTTATCAGATGTGTATCACTGCAGAAAACACATAAAATTTGCTTAGTTGGTTTGGTACTAAAGTTCTACAATATTTACAACTGGTAATTTATAGCAGTTTCTGTTTGCTATTGCAGTACATATGTGTTTTGTGGAAAATCGGTAGCGTATCTGAAATAAAACTTAAGTAGAAGTAAACTACTATCAATTTTTTACACCTGCGGCACTTCTATGTATGTTCTTTCTTATCTTAACTTGCCTTCGCGTTCTTTCCCGTCGGACACTATCCATTAGCGAAATGAAGCTGACCTCCATCCCTCCTACCCTCTTCGCCATCCACTGATTTAAGACCCGGAGTCTTGTCGACCGAATCTACTACAGCTGTCGTATCCCCCTTCACGGATACTACTATCATACTTTCTCAGCATTTCCAATCACCAACATCTCTAACCACGTTCATTTATGTACGTTGTTTGAATCGTCATGATCCTCCTCAGTAGTACAATAACCACCGCACATTCATTCGATGATCACTACTCAAAGATCTCTTTGCCACTCTCATCAATTTACTTCACCGTGTAAACATACTGTTCACCATCATTGCGATAAGTGGGAAACTCCCTTCCATAGTGACCAGCTTTGGCTCAAGATTCATTCTACAACATCCCTTCTATATTTCGGTGACCACTTTACTGCTGCCCATTTCCACTTTCTCAATCCAGTGAAAACCTTTATTTCTCGAGGAAATTCCTTACGTACTTGGAAAACGGCCAAGAGATGGAATTGATCACGAAAGTGGTTTCGTCAAGAAATATTTTCCTCCGTTCATAGAAGGAGTGATTGGTAATGTACTTGATTTCAAGATTTTATGGTTGAATAGCAATTGTTCAAACATAATGTAACAAGCATATAACGTATTATTTTCACTTTATCTTTAATTATTATTTTCATTAAAAACCCAACTAATATATAAATGCGTAACAAGAAAGTGTGTCTGTTTGTTTGTTACCTGATTTTGACTAAACCACTGAACCGATCGTAATGAAATTTGACCCATGTTGATCCTGGACATCTAAACAATCATTAATTTTTGAAATGTGTGATACGAAAGGTAGAAATGGTTTTTAAAATAAAAGTCGATAAAATTGGTAAAAAAAGAGGTATATTTACTTACGCTACCTAAATGGTTAGATATAGGTGACAACTACAAATGACTGTAATGTTTGCTTCTAAGAGTTCTGCAAAAACATCCGTGACAGCATATGTGTGTCCACAAACGTTAATCTAAATTTTCGATAAAACGTTATTAAAAATTGAAGTGTAAAAATACTTCAATATAAGAGAGAAATTAAAGAAGAAAACAATAATTAATTAATTTGATGAATCATTTGTGTTTTGCATTTAACAAAAATAAAACAGGTCTTTAAATCGTAAAATTTCAACGAATAGATTAGATTTTACAAGAATTTTAGTGAAATGGTGCTGCCGCGTCACGCCTCGAGAGCGAAAATTCTCGCGGGACGGTGTAATGAATAGTCAAATTTGTATTAAATTTTATTATTATAAATTTGAAAAATTGGATGCTGTTAAAAACTAGTAAGTAAAAGTATTTTGATTTTACAATACAGTTAGATTGTATTTATTTCCGAGTAAAAGCAGATTTGTCTTAAGAAATACTTGGGTAACGCTAGTATTTTATAAAATTTTAAGCAAAATATTCAATTTCGTGGGTTTGACGTGTCTGTTGTTCATTGTTAGTGGTCGCTGAAGGCTCTTTCATTCATTTGATGGATCTTTTTCAAACCTGGTGAAATTTCCTGAAACGATCGACGAACCAGTACTGTATTTTAAATTTTGACCTTCCTTTCACGAACGGAAATTTACACGTTCCTTTTGAAAACCCCATTCAGTTTTTCTTCTCTGGACCTATGATTTGCACGCTACTCATAAGCGACCCCANAGAGACAGACTCATAAGCGACCCCAGAGAAACACACATGCACACTGCGAGCTCAGCATATGCCATAAATTATAATTGTACAAATAATTTATGAAACCGGTGTAGCTATATGATGCACATCTCTGAAACTGCAGTAAGAATATCATAATATGCATATTTAAGCATTCGAAGTACCGAAAGGGAATAATTATTGCACACTGGTGTGTTCGAGTCGGCAAAATCCACAGAGACTTGAAAATAAGCATAGTTAGTAAGGAAATAAGATCCTGAAGAATGAACGTAGACTGCTTGCTGTTTGTACATTTGTCATGTTTGTTCACAAGAATTCCGTGTCTGGAATGTTATTGCAAACCATCGTGACGAATTATTTATTACCATATATATTTTAATTACCATATATATAGAATATTATTTTCCATTATAACGAATGAAACAAAAATATTAAAATTGTCAATTTTCTGGAACCTTTTGAACGATAGGGCGTAGCTGAAAAGAATAGAAGAAGATAGAGAGAGCCGATCTCGGGTTTATTGGTTGCAATGCAATGCATCTACCGCTGTCGAGAGGATGACCAATCTGATGTTTCAGCAGAGACAAGAGGAGCGTCCATAATGCGGATTGTTCTTCGGTCCTTGACATAAGAGCCAAAGGGCGAACCCTCCACTAGCAATCTCTTAATGAACCATGAAGCAGCATAGACGGTGGTAGTTTATGCGATTGATAGCGTTTGTCTCAGATAAGAAACCCGATTGGAGGAGGAGGAGGAAACGGATGAAAAACAGACGATGTGTTATGGAGAGACTTTATCTCCTAAGGCTGGCGAGGGATGGGATTTGTGAAAAGATTTCTCTGTGGTTAAGAATGACCACTACAGACGTTTCAATACTCGCTCTTCTATTTTTTATTAGAGTTCAATGTATCAAGAACGCTAATCAATATTAATTACATTTTGGTATTCGCATAAGATTGTCTAACATTTAGATGCAATTGCAAGTCAGTTCTAATTAGTTATTATTCTAGACTGCGGATGAAAAGTGAAAAAATGAAGAAACATAATAATTCGCAAATTTTCTTACTAGATACATAGTAACAATATTATTAACTTATTAAAATTTCTGCTTAGTTCTTCATTCAAAATTTCATTTTGTCTCAGAAGCTTTTTTTTTTCCCGAAGCTTCTTTTTTCTAAATATATTATTTGTATTTTTTCAATCCCTCTGTAATAAATAAAGATAAATTTTGATATTGGAATGTTTTGATAGATGCAAATCTATATTATTTGAAGAATATATCTTGGTACAATTGTGTGAAACGTTAGGCGAGGCATCTCTACTTCAAACTTTTACTGGTTACTTGCAAATGAAACTTTTTTTTGTGAAAGATCTAAGGGAATAATTGAAATTCATCCAGCGTAGGCGAATACATGATTAGGTTGTCAATAAATGGGGGCGTTCTGATGGAGCTGTCTATTCGTCAAACTACGTGAAATCGTATGAAATGGTCGGAAAAAGACCAATTCGGTGCAAGATGAGTCCAGCACCTACTGTATATGAAAGATGATGCATCTACTCTTCATTTGTAAGGCAGGTAGGTAGTATTCGGCATTTTGGAAGAAAATAAAAATTTAACTTCGCACAAATATTTGCACTCGCTGATAATAAAATAGATAGTTGAAACTTAGAAATGATTTTCTTGATTATAAGTTGACATGTTTCTTCAATGTAAATTACTAGTATCTGTTGAGTTAGGCATCAGTAGAACTGATTGCTGGCTGAAATTATAATATGTATTATTATTTAATTTAATTTACATATTCATAATTTTTACCTAATTGTCACCGTTATAAAACATATTGAAACAACTCATATTGTGAATTGAATTTTTTTTTAATTTTCTCATTATTCAAATAAAAAAATTCATTAACCCATAAACCAACTTTTCATGTTTTCATGTTTAGTTTTCAAATGAACTTCACTGGAACACTGAGGTATGAACAATAAACAGATTTCATTTTTTAAACATTCCATTTAACACGAGAAAAATTAATTAAAATTTATTGACACAATTTCTGTAATTCCAATACGCTTACTATTGCACAAATAAAATAAAATAAAAAATGTAGAATTCGTAAAATAGGTGGCAAAGGAATGTTACATTAAAATGAAATTGAGGAAAACTACTCTTTGTCAGTCATTCATGCAAAATAATAAACAGTATTTTTTTCCCTATTTTGGATAAGATATATCTAAAGACTCTAAAAAAACTTCATGTATTATTCGCTCGCACGTCTTACAAAAACACCTAAATGCATGGTCAATAACAAAATAGCAATCCTCCATGTTTATGCAAACGCGTCTTTTACCAACGGAGGAGTGTTCTTGTGTATCATATTCAGTGGAAACTTTCTGAAGTACTCGTTCATTATAATTCTGAACAAATGTTTGTGCGCAACAGGATGTGATGATTCAGAGTCTGTGTGTCGTCGGTAGAGTAGAGCAATCGAGGCGCACCGCGACAAGAGTTCTCCGTGCCCTGTCTACGTGAAGGAGTCAGGCAGTGGCGTTGCGATGTCCAGCCCATAAACCACGAGCTCAGGGCTCCGCATTAAAAAGCAAACGCACAGAGGAAGCCCTCTTCCACTCGGCCGAGCGAAGCAGAAGTCAACGGCGGCGGCGGCGGAGGCAGCGCGCCCAAGCAGCGATCTGCTCGTGTAATGTATTCGCCATTTAGCACGCATTTTTCAGACGGCAGCGACGGCGGCAAACGCGCGCCTTCCTGCAACGAGGGTTGTGGAGAAGAGCAAGTGTAGAACGACTGGCCGTGGAAGGAGTGAAGACATATGAGCGGGAATGGACGAGAATAGAGAGGAGGAGATGGATAGGATACACAGAAACGGAGAGAATAAGAAATACGAAGACCGAACCAAGAAAAGAAAACCTATTTTTGTACAGGATANCTGGCCGTGGAAGGAGTGAAGACATATGAGCGGGAATGGACGAGAATAGAGAGGAGGAGATGGATAGGATACACAGAAACGGAGAGAACAAGAAATACGAAGACCGAACCAAGAAAAGAAAACAACCTATTTTTGGACAGGATGTTTTCTGTAACCAGCTTAAAGTAGGAAAAGAATTAGACATAAACATGTTTCGTAATACATTTGACTCCAATCAAAAACATACCTTATTTTACGTTAGATTCAAAATAAAAGGTAAAAGAATAATTTAAACGTTGGTTATACATTCGCATAATTTTATTTCATAAAACTGTTAACATGACTTCTTCAGCGTTATTGAACACAAAGGTTTTATAAACTCGCATCAAGTACATATTAAAAGTTCTGAAACTTACTCGAAGATTGAGAACAAAAGATAAAATATGGGGAATGGTGTTCCAGTATCTCAGGAGAGAGAAAAAGGTAAAAAAAGCGGTGAAGACAAATACCGCGGAGAGTTCGAAGAATGTTTAAGGAAACGTGATAAGTGTCGATGTATTGGAAAGGAGAGGAAAATACGGCGAAATGAAAGCGAAGAAAATAAGCTGATGGGAGAGAAGTGAGTGCGACGGTCAGTCTTTCACGGTGGCTGGTCGATCGCCCCTCCCCAATCCCCCGTCCCTCTCTGTAGGGGAATCGCAGCTCGAGGCGGAATTTCGACTCAAACTGCCCGGAAAATGGTCTTCCCGCACTCGAGACACCGGAGCGGACGCCGCCAGCAGCGCTGCCAACGGCGGGTGGGAGAACCCACGAGACGAATGTGTCTGGAAGGAGATAGTGGTTGGGGAGATGCAAGGGTTGCACTTAAAATGAGGGGAAGCGTGTACGAATATTTGTTGCATACCCTTTCTGATTTCTTCTAGTCAAACAATTTTTAAAGCTTCTATTCACAATGTAAATTACGTATGTAAAACATATAGTGAAATAGAATGTGATCATACAATTTTTAATCTTCAGGATGAGTTTCAAGATGAAGAGGAAATTAATTGTTGTATTTTGATTTCTCCACCAGGATTCGTGTAAACAAATAAATATTATCCCAAAATAGTACAACATAGAAGATTAAATACAAAACTCAGTTCGGTGAGGACAGAAGCTTAGGATGAGTTTTTTTAATATGAAGGGAAGAAATGAACAACTTTCATGAAAACGTTCATGTAAATAAACGACTAAAAATTTAAAAAATCAACATTTTTCTTGCATTGTTTTAGACTTATAATGCTAAAGTGTAGATACTCTCCCTTTTCTGAGTTTTCCTTGAGATTAGTGTAGTAAGCACCCAGACAGAAGAACCTAATAAGACAGAAAACAGAGTCATCAACATTCTCAATATTATTCTATCTTCTCAATAATTATTCCATCAATTATACGATAATGAAAAGAAAACACATGAATTTTGTCGCATTAACTAAAATTCCTGACTATCTATACGATAAATAGATACAATAGAGGATTCAAATATGAATATTCAATTGTCAACTAAGAGGCGTAGTTTGTGAAGAATTTTTGAATTCCGGGTAAAGAATTGATGTATTTTGTCCCTGTACACAGTGCGGGTAAACACCATGTATTGCACTTTTGTAAAGAGCATAATCTACATCTCTACTTTCTCTTTTAAACATCTCAACAGGTCCCAATCCTGGATATGGTTTCATCAAATCTTCGTCATGCGATGTAATTACTAAGAAAATATAGATTTAATTTATCGATTCAAAAATATGTGATCTACAGTATGCCTAACCTCCACGAATAAGCTATAAAACCAAGATTGTCTGTTGGTAAGAAAAATATATTGTTTTCGAATATTGTATTGGAATTGACTCCTTACTCGCCGTGACACGTAATCGTCACACCACAAACCATGGGTAAAACTTCACAAGTTTTCCAAATAGTGTGTGGTAGTAAGACCTTCCCTTTTATTCCACGCGTTGCTAGTTCCAAAATGTGCTACGTACTGAATCCCCGTATCTATCCATTATTGTGTTGCGGCGTATGAATAAATAAATTTATTGTCAGAAAGCAGCACAAACAGCTTTTTGACCACGTGGAGGACAATAAACTAATTTACACTTCGGAACCATTCTATTAGTTCCAATCGAGGGCCCTAAGGCACAGATGGATTTAACATTTCAGCACATTCCTAGGATAATAACAAAAATAGTTTGCTACGTATTATAATATTAATAGAATACAAACAAATTTTTATTTAATAAAACATAAAAAAGTTGTACACATTATTATCAAACTTCAAATTATTCGAAAAATATTGTTTATAACACACCAAATACATAATAAACAACACCAAATTCAAGATTTAGTTTTTCAATAGACGCCTCCCCTACACAAGAACCTAAAGACTCTGTATAAAAATCCGCTTCTACTCGAAGGAAAACCAGAGAAAAACTCAGACCTGGATGGGGGTATATATACACAACCCGGGCATAAATACAAAACCCGGGTCACGCGTATGGTGAATGAGTTAAACACACACCGAACTTATCGTGAATGTGTAACAAATGTGCACACGAATGGTTTGATTTAGTTACCTACCACAATCGGATATGTTAATGTGGGTTATTACAGCCGTTATTACGACATTGACGTGATGTTGTGGTTTCAATAAAAGAATGTCTTTTTAGAAAGAACGCGTTTTCATGCGGTAAACGGCGACTAATCAATGAGTCATTCTGTCTTTAATAAGGAATATATTTTACTGTAGATATTTTCAGAGATATGGATTAAACTTAATCACCATTTAATTGCAAGATTAAACAAAACTTAAGCTTTAGTATCGTTCAGAATAAATGGACAACTATTGTTTACAATCCTTACTTGGACTATGGAAATTAAATAATTACATAGATACAGAAACATAAAATAGTTTATATACCACCTCGGGTAATATTTCTTTGGCTTATGGTTTACCAAAGATACACAAACCTAATGTCCCATACAGAATAATAATATCTTCCCAGGATAGCCCATTAAAAAGATTTTCTAAATTTATCTTAAATATACTTAGGAATGGATTAAATGATCCCAATCATTCTGTAATTAATAGTTTAGATTTCATCGACAAATATAAAAACACTACTCTTAATAGTTCTATGAAATTAATTTCATTAGATGTTGTATCATTGTTTACTTGTCTTCCTAATTAGTTATGTATAAATGGAATTATGTCACGTTGGACAAATATTCAAAATCAGAAACAGAGATTAAAATAGCTATTCGATTATCATTGCAGTTTACATATTTTACATTTAATCAAAAAAATTATCATCAGGTCGAGGGATATCCCACGGGCACTCCTATAAGCCCTATTAGGACAGAATTTGTATTGCGTGATTTAGAAAAAGTTAGTCTTGAGAAACTAAATTTTACATCAGTACTTTATGCCAGATATGTTGATTATATATTTTGTACAGTGTCAAAAAAATGAAATACAAAACATTTTAGATACATTTATTAGTTACCACCCTAGGATAAAATTCACATTAGAAATTGAAAATAATTAAACACAAAATTTTCTTGATGTATTAATTAATCGAGAGGACACTAAACTATTTTTTAATTGGTATAGGAAGGACACTTATTCAGGTCGTGTGTTATATTTTTACTCAGAGAATACTTGAACATAAAAGAAAGCTATGATTTATAACTTAATAGATAAAGCTATAGTACTTTCGGATGAAAAACATCGGAGGGAAAATTTACAAATAGTGCGTATCATACTTTCCACTAATTACTATCCCATAGAATTTGTTAAAAAGATATTAAAAAGAGATTGTGTTACCTTTAAAACAGGCAACAATTAACGCAACCTCCACTAGATAATATGATTTATGCAGAGTTTCCACATATCAAGTTCGTAACTCCTTCACTTCACAGATTACGTAAGTCTAAGAATATGAAATTGATTTGAACATTTAAAAATAATTGCAATAATTTGATAACAAAAGGTAAAGATAAGAAAGATCACTGAATACGAACATTGTAGTTTACAAAATAAAATGTAAATAATGTAATGTTAGCTACGTAGATCAAATAAAACAAGGGTTAAAAACTAGAATCCAGGAACACAAATAAATTTAAAATCTGTAGAACAAAGTGTAGTTACACCACATTGCATTGATAATGATCACTTGATGGATTGGGAAAATACATCAATTTTGGACAAAGAAGTTAATTATTACAAAAGTTGTGTATCAGACGTAATATTTATAAAAATACACACGGGAATTCAAATTTACTCACAGACACTGAAAAACTATCTCGTTTATACAATACAATATTATAACATGTTTGTATTTCTGCTTTTTTGTAAACATATTTTGTGTTTATATCTCTATTTATATCATGTTCATTTGTCCTGTGATTATCTTTGTTGTTATTACTTGGTCACCCGTCGACGGCGTAAAATCCACGTCGAAACGCAGTGAGTTCTTAACGAAAAATAAAAATATTATTTGTCCATAAAAGGACGCAAGTATTTAACTATTTATTTAAATGGACAACTATTATTTTGTTGAAATGCACTCTACAAATTAATATTTTATGTCAAAGAACATGGAATTTCATCCTTCTACTCTTGTTAAAACTCTCCAGGAAGGTCATAAAAACGATTTAAAAGACGAACTTATTCGTAGAACCTAACTATACTTTCGTATCGTATCAACCCGCTCTCTCTGCTAACTTAGAAATTTATAATAGTTTGTTTAAGTTTGTGGATTTATCATAATTATAATAGTTGTGCGTCTTAGAGTTAACAAGGTTGACGTAGGTTTGAAACATTAATTGAAGTATATGGTATGTCTGCATTTTGTACTCTTCAAGACTACAGTATACCCATGTAATTCCGGACTGTGACGAATTTTAATAACATATTGTAAGTGATAGTGCATCATAGTGTGTTGTGGAAAATTTATTCCAAAAAATGACATTTAGAATCTCTAAAATAAATGTTATACCTAAACGTCAGTTATGGTAGCTTATAGCATTCCATTACCTTTCTCTCATTACCTCAAAAATAATTAATTGTTCAACGCCATTCTGTCTATAGAGGGTTACTGCTATTCTTTTTTATCAATATTCTCCGTACATAAAGTGCACGATATCCTTCCATTTCAAAACCGGTTATAAATTTTTGGATTTATTTATAGTGCTTGAAATTAAACGAGAATGCAGGTCATCTTTCTTAAACTGAAATTAATCGTGGAAAAATATTTTTGGTTACTTTTCAAGAAACAGAATGAACATTGGGGCTTGGTTAACTTTCTGAAGGAAATATTAAATATACAAATATCGTTTACGACAGCAATTATATTTTGCTCGAGGCAACATAGAAACGACAGTCAGTGAAGCCAATGATCTCATTCATCTTCATCTCTTGGATGGTAGTGAACCACAGTTGGGTAACATGATCCCCTCGCAATAGATGGAACGACCAACGGTTCTCCTTCACTTCCTTGCATCTCCTCCAGCAGCAGCCGCGTATCTGTTCATCCATCCCTATGTGACCAGCCCTTTCTCTGGCTCGTTATTCTCCACCTTCATCTCCTCCCTTCGCCCTTCCTACCACTGCCACCCCCGCCTGAGTAATGGGCGATCTCGGAAATTGAATTGGTGTAGAGAAATGAAGCGAAGGCTGGGCCTGCAACGTCCTTCCATCTTATTGACTGGGCGCTCCGCCTCCGCTCCACCTCCGCTCGGTTCCACGCCTTGCCCTGCGCCCTGAGGCATAGGGCTATCGCCTTCTCCACATTCCCTTTCATTCCACTACTGCAGGATGCTCCCGTTGATCAAACATGAAAAATACACAGCACTTCCTTTCTCGCTACACACACTTCAATAATATCTCTGTGTTGATTCGTTGGTGCTTGCAACTACCCCTACGAACCGATATTTCCTTAGATTGTGAAGTGCGAGTTGATTCACGTAACGTTTATTTAAAACTACATTGATTCACTTACCTAAACGTATAAGATATGGACATCTGTTATGTGCGAGTGTTCCTTCATTTATTTCATGTTCCTGTAAATATTTTTTCCTTTCAAAAATAAATGTGATATTATATTACTCTTTTAATGTTTTAATTTATGTTTTCATAGTATTTCATATAACGTTTCATATTTAATGACTCTTTCATGAAAATCTTGTCAACGCGACTGAGATTCTTCACTTCAATAACCAATGAGAACCATGTCTATTCATTCACTTTTGAGAGTCACCAAGGAGTATTAAAACCAATTGCATTGGAGAATTTTTGGACGAGAATTTTCTTCATCGGTTTAGTAATCTTCGACTGTAAATTTCAATGCTATGTTTCTTCACAGGTTACCATATTTAATGTTCTGCAAGTGAAATATTTTTTTTAGTTATTTAGCTATTACTCAGGAACAAAAGTGTGAACATAATTAAACTTCAGTGTATGAACGTTTAATATGTAAATAAATATATTTTCTATAATTCTTCAACCTTATATTGACAATTTCTTTTTAATGCAAATGTATTACATAAATTAAACATAAATCTATGAAGATTATAAAAAAATATATCGTATGAGTCTTGCTTCATGATTCCAGGAAACAAAACACCTCCTTACACAAATATGCAGGGCTAAGGACAACACTCTGAAGTCCGGAATATGAGATCCTCGGTTTGAGACCCAACCCGTAGCTATTTTCACCTGGTTACTAAATTCCCAATATGCGTAAGCGAATATCTGCGTGGAAAACTTACGTCTTTCGTTTAATGTAATAGAAATAGTTCGAGATAGTTTTACCTCAATGTTCGAAATATTTTTTAATATTTGACTTAAATAAATACTATTACAATAATTTTACTTTAATCGTATTATTTCCACGTGATTAAGTCCGAATTTTAAAAATGATGTACGAAAATAATGTGAGAGATGTGTTTTTATGATAACAAATATAATCATTCTGTTGGAGGGCGACGGCGGCCTCCCACTTTAGAGGGGGGATAACCTGTGTCGTCCGACTTTAAGGGGAGCTGGCTAGAAAGGGGATGGAATTTGAAGATTATACAGAACTTCTCTGACAGATGATTTAAACCTCTCTCTCTCCAATTATATCGCCTTAACGTATGTTTGTTTTCTGCGAAGAACCCGTTGTCAGAATGAGCGTAACAGAGCTCAACGCCATTGAGAAGCATCGCGGGTGTTCTGCCGTTGCGGCATCCCAAAGCTTGCCGGGCAGCGGCCACAAGCCTCAAGAGCTGGAATACAAACTCACTCACTCCCTCAATCCCGCCCTTCGCCTCCACTATCCCTTCCTCTTCACTCATATCTCTCCACCACCCCTCCTAGACGATTTCTCACGATTCTGAATTGTCGGAATTAGTCTTCGAATCATTAATAACTTATAGCTTTCTAGCAGACATGAAGGAAAAATATTAAAATATACCTAACAATATAAGTTGAGCCATCGAGGTAAGCTCAATTATTGGGTAAAGTATTGTTGTTATTAAACTATATTTACGCGTTGTTGATTTAAGACAGGTGTAGTTGACTTACTATAGTTCTTTAACTCATATCATTCGTAGATAATCTACATTTTTAAAAAGTGGACTATTTGGCTTGTCTGTTACATTGAAATCAGTAAAAATATTTGAAATTTCAAAGGACTCTTCTTGAGACTCATCGCTATTAAAATGCAAAGTATTGATAATATCGATGAATTACAAGATAAAAAAATTTAAAAAAAATAAAATTGGTAGCTAATCAGTAGATGTGAATCTTCACACGCATCTACTGACCGCCAGAGTTTAATTGAGTTACATGAAGTGGACAATTCACTGAAAGTGTAATCTACGTGACCGAATCATAGAAGCAAAATTATTTAAATGCTGTGAAGAACAGTGTGGAACATACATTAAAAGAAAAGAATTAAGAGATCTTAACTATGCGCTTTAAACGTTCTTTGTAAATGCATTTTCCCTATCTCTGGATTTTAAAATAATTCGCAATTACATACACATTAGCATAAAATACTGAAAATGGTGTGTATTTTTGGAGGTTTTCTTCGAAGTATTTAATTTATAACACGAAAGTAGAGAAATGTGGAAAGTAACATATGAATTTAGAATATTATATAAGAACCCCGGGCAACACCTGGGAAAATGAACTAAAAATCCAAAAACGTTGACAGGTGTTTTGATGCCCACTGTAGGGTACAATATAATTATTCACTGTACCATTTTTTTTTTGAAAATTCATGTAATATTTTCTGTTTATCCAACAATGGGAATAATTTTTTTTTTAATTTTTGTTTTATTTCTGAATTGCTTTAAAATTTTGAATTTTCGGTAATGATTGTTTTAAGGTTCTTTTCAAATCCCAGGTAACGTCGGTTAGTTCTGCTAGTACTGTCATAAAATGACAACTCTTGTTTGCGAATTTATCCGATTTCGGTCATTTGTAAATGATTTCCTCGCTTTGCCTCACGAGCAAATTTTTGCGTGATATTTTAATTTGTAATACGACACGTGAAAATAAAGTATATTTATGTGTGTCGATAGACTATGATAAAGTCCACTGGATTAAAATGGCAATTATTTTGGAAAAGAAAGAACGTAGCGTTTATTACTAAGGTTCTTTACATATATTTACCCAAAAATTAATACCGACGAATGAATAACCACTTTAACTTATATGCCGTTTACTTCATTCACGATATAATGGACCTATGATTGTTACTCGCACGTTCCTATGACTACGAAATCCTACTGTGTGTTCACTAGTTCAGTCATTTCATTGAGTCTTTTTTTTTGGAACTTAAGTCTGAGTCACAATGTTAACAATGTAGTATATGTCATTTATCTTCGGCAAATAAAAGGCGATTTGTTACTTCTATTCTTACAACATTATTGTCCACGTTTCCTTCTTTCGATCTGCCAACCTGAAATCAAACAATTTAGGAGCCTATTTCTGAATTTCCATTGCATGTAAAATGGCATCCTAACCTTTGTTGTGGTGTATTATTCCTCAGTTCTGACCTCTACGACGTTTTCATACAACCGATAACCAGATTTTATTTCAGATAGTGTTCGCATAAATATTGAATGTCTCTTCATATACCACTTGTGACACGAAATTAGGATAAAATGGTCTACTACTGGAAATGACGAGCTCAACTCGTACAATTCTTAGCAAATCAAAGAAATTTGTATTATCGTGTTAATGAACATTGATACTCTGAAGAAGCTGACGACAAGGACATTACCAAACAATACATAAAAAACAAATCTTGAAACGAATTATGAAAATAATGTATTCCTTTTGTTGCATTTCCAGTAGTTCCATAGACGTTTCCAGGAAACTCCACTATCAAGGATACAAGTAATACATACGTACGGGTTCCAAAACCATTTGAGACGTACGGGTTCCAAAATCATTTAAGTTATTATTTTTTAATATTTTTTCTACTTTATATAAAATATTAATGGGCAGTAGTATGAAACTTATTCCAACCTAACTCATAAAAAACGCAACAAGTCGAAAGAACACGAAACGTCTGAGATATCCCGAAGTGGATTTCTTCGCTTCAAAAAATTACACCTATATTTTTGCTACAAATAACGCTGAAATAGGAATTACGTTCATGTTATTCCCATAGCTTGGTTATAATTCTAGAGTTAAATTGTTGAAACTAATATTTACTGACTGTATTCAGCGTGGAAAATACTTCATATTCATCAGCGTGGAAGAGACTTCAATTCAAGTGAGTTTTATTGAATGAATTCCAGAACATAATAATATTTGCATTGTTGTCAAAATGGATTTTTCGCCCTCTCTTCCACATCGTCACATTACACGTGCTTGATATGTTTCATCCATTCTACTATTCATTTCGTACAACTGATCTATAGTTGATATTATTTCTTATATTTTCATTACTACTCAGGTATTTGGTACGGTGCATTTATTCAAGGAATCACTTCTTATGAACAAGTTTGATATTTTCTGAAGTATGAAACAGACATGGGTAAGTCTGATAAACTTCTCTTCTCTAGTTTATACTTAAATTTTTACACTATTCTTTGAGGTGAACTTAAAATTAGTTTTCTTCCTCTAGATACCTCTTTATTCTTAACATCATAACCTGAACATGAGACCAAAAAATAATTGAAGTGATCGCATATCTAAAGGTGAATTTTGAACACTTTCTATGACCATGCAATCAATACAATCGAATCCCTTCACCTCCCCTTTATTCTTGGTTCCATTGCCAATGACTTCGTGGTCGTCTCCCTTCCCTCAAACCGCGTACGATTGTCCTTTCGTCGCCGCCTCCATTGCCACCTTCCCCACTGGCGGCGGCGCCGTCTTTCCGCGGTTCCGTCTCCCCGCACAAGAGCGCGCGCACGCGGCCGCGTTAACGGCAGCGGCGGTCGGCGCGGCTGGCCGCCGAGCGGTCAGGTGGCACGGGCGGCGCACGGAGGTCAGCCGCGCGTTCAGCACTCCGCCGCCGCCGCCACCACCAGATGGCATGCTGCTGCTTCTCAAGACTGCTTCTCTTCTCCACCATCAGCGCCACCAGTGCGGGCCTTGTGGTCTCCCGGGGTATGCGACCTCGAGCCGGCTGCCGCCGCCGCAGCCACCGCCGCAGACGCCACTACCGTTGGCGGTGGACCACTGAGACCACCGTCTTGAGGCTCTGCGCTACGATTCGCGGCTGCTGAAGTCGGTGGAGGGAAGTCCACAGATGGGAGGCTCAAGATGTTCAGGAAGAAAGAGAATATAGGGAATGTGGGTTGGCGTGGGAGGAAATTGAACAAAACAGATTCACATAAACATTGTTTCTACAACAAATATTTTAAAAAATAATTGAAATTATATCTGAAAATTATATCTCAAATTTCATATATTATTACCACGGCCGAAAAATTTGGTAATGAAAAACATTTCTTTAATGTATCGCCTTTTCATATCGTCAAACTTAAACTTTATGAATATAAAAAATTAGAAGTTTTAGTTTTTTATATTTCTTTACTCACGGAATTCCCGATAAAATGCCAAGTTGGCTTAGCGAGCATAATGATGCTTCTTCCATAACAAAGTATACTATTTTGTGAAAATATTTGCGCGTGACACACATGGAATATTTGTGAGGTGAGTTCACACGCGGATTACTGTTGTAATCGATTTTACATTTTCTTTTTTTAATTATCTAAAGTAAATGGTTCAAAAAAATGTTAACGGTTTCACAGGAAATGAAGAACGTTATTCGTCAAAAGATATTTGTTTATTAATACAAATAAATTAGTAATCCAGACAGCAATATAAACACATAAAACAGCATTGTGTTCATTTTCTTACAGGTGACGAATTGTGGGCTGATAGGGGAAGTAGACAGCAGATCAAGTTCGTGTCATTTGTCAACCCTTAGATACTGGAAAACTGAAACCTTCTGGATTAAAATAGTAATCTGCGCGATAACTCGTGTTAATTTCAATATTTTACTGATATACAGTAATTCATTTCAGCGCATCAAGCGATTTCAAACCAAAATTTCCATCGATTACTTTTAGTAAACCTGAACGTATAAAAAATCACAGCTGAGGAATGAAAATATTGAGTATTCAAATGAACCAAATGTTATGTAGTGTAAAAATTACGTATCAATGGAAACCTTCAACTACATGTTAATATGATAACAGAAGATTCTTCACAGAAGAAAAATTATTTATAAATATTATGTACCCCAACAACATTTTAATAGAATCTTAATTAAAGGAATATATGGATGTCAAAAATTACTACCAATGTTTTAGGAGGCACATCATGATGTAGAAAAATTGAGTTCTAAAATTATATCTGTAGAACAATCCTAACAATGTATCTCGTGATTGCTTTCTGATCTACTTGAGAGACAATTTCTCAAGTATTGTGAGAGATTATCCGCTTCTTATAGGAATATATAGTGTGTTTCAGAATTCCATGTAAAAAACTGAGGGGTCACACATTCATAGAAACAGAAAATCATTAACGTACACATGTTTGAAAGTGTCTCACAAAGGAGTCAAAAAGGACTCGAAGATGAAATAAAAAGAGAAGAAAGACGGCGTGTAAAGTGATTTATAAGAGTACTTGAGAAGGTGATATAGGTGCTCAAAGTTCAAAAACCACACATTCAAAGTTGTGTCCACTAACAGCGATGCAAACCTCGCACCAAGGTTGCATGAATTGGCGAGTACATTCTATCCCGGAATCTCACGAATCCTCGCGACTTCGGTTCAAAAACTGCATGACTTTTGTAATTACTTTTTAGCTTTGAACACTCATATCACTTTCTCAATTACCCTAATAAAGCGCTTTACCCATCTTTTCGTCTTGTGTTTTTACTGTTTTGATGTCATTTTATCTCCTTCGAGAGACATTTCCGGACATATGTACATGAATGACTTTTGGTTCCCATTAATGCGCTCTATCATCCCTCCAATTTTTACGTGAAGATCTGAGACATTCTGTGTAATAATATTCTTGCATTTCAGAAAACCAATAAAGAGAATTTCTACTCGCCTTAGTTGCTTCGTCTTATGGAGAAGAATCCACAAAACCGTAAGGAGAAGATTACACGCTGCTTCCCCTGCGTCTTCGACTATTTAAACGCGAGCCTTGTAAGCCGCTTTCCCACCAAAGCTTTCTGCCAACCCTCACTTTGTCTTACCTTCACCCTCTAATACACTAATCTCACAACTCTTAGTCCCCACGCGCTTCGAAACATAAACTTTGTATGTTGTGAGTTTGCGAGGGATAATACTTTCATAATTGTGAAACCTTAGGAAATCTCAATCAAAATTCTAGATTTGTCCATAACATTTTATAAATAACCGACCCTTTTGATGATGTACTTTACCGTTCGTTATAATTTAGTGTCATCTGTATTCCACAATTACATTTAAAAGTTGACGTGTTATATTATATAGTTTGTAATATTAGTGAAAATACGATAAAACACATTTCACACTACTCCATCCTTTAAAATAGTAATTTCAAAAAAATATTCTCTTATTGGGTTTCTTGGATAGATAGTGGACATTCCATGTCAAATCAACTCAGGTCTAATCCTCTCTATCTCATATTTTGACAAAATTTGGTATGAAGGTAGACATCTTATAGACTAAGAGAAGCACCAAGTATTGTTGTAATATTTCTACTCATTTAGAATTTACATTAAGGTAAAATTTACACAAAACACTCTAAACCGGTCATGCACTAAACTTTTGAATTGCTTTGGAAGCTCTCCTAATTGAAATAGAGAGATTGTTGAGGTTTCGTTTTACAGCTTCTTTAATGGTCTTTATTGTGTTATACAATATAATATAGATCAAGGTCGAAAAAACTAACATATTTAAAATACAAACTTTTAATATCTCAGAATAAATTTATTTTCACGTTAATATTAATAATAATTTATACCCTTGTAATTTCATCTGAAAAAAATTATTTTGTGACGAGAATGGATTCAGTTTTAAAAAAATTAAATAATTAGGTTTCTTGGTGTGTAACTAGATGCAGAACAACAATTTTTCTGTTAATTATGACCAAACACAATTTATTAGCATAGAAATCTCCTAGATTGCGGTGAACCTCACCGCCAGGTAACAGATTAATCATGTTATGTCGAATGAAAATGGGAGACGGGACCGGGATTCGAATCCGGGACCTTGAGCTTTACGCGCTCATGCGCCTACCGACTGCGCCATCCCGTTCGCCTCTAGGAGATTTCTATGTTTGTGAACCAGAAATGGAAAATACTACCCAAATAAAGTACTTCCTAAGGGAGTCGCCTCAGATGAGGAGTTTAGACTCTACGAGACCACCTCAGAGGTCTTTGGGTTTCACAAGTTGAATGAGAATGGTAGACGGGCCCGAGAGGCGAACGGGATGGCGCAGTCGGTAGGCGCATGAGCGCGCTGAGCTCACGGTCCCGGGTTCAAATCCCGGTCCCGTCTCCCATTTTCATTCGACGTAACATGATTAACAATTTATTAGGTTAAACATTGCTTCACTATGATACGTGAGAGTATATACTGTCGTGAATGTGTCTTTCCGCGATATATTCTCAAAGAGTTTCTCTTTCTGATATAATTATGAAAAGGAAAAGTTCAAAATATCTAGTAAAGAATTATTTACTCTCTCTCTCTCTCTCTCTATAAAAATATATAGTGAAATATTCAATAACACACAGATTTATTCTACGATTTTTGTTATAAAAATGGGTATTTTCTGTACCAAAGCAAAATGATTCAGCATTTACGCTAAATCTTTGTTTTAAAAAAACTTTTGTTCACAAAGGTGAATAGATATTTTCACAATAAGAAGTGGGGTTTCTACTTTTCATCACCAAAAGTTTATTTCCACTTTTCCTACTATTTACTTCATGTGTGATCGTTGAGGACCTCATACCTTAGACATCTACAATATTTGCGCACATCCCGCTTGAGGATTTTTTGGACTACAGTATTCTACTCGTATATCGCTCATGATAATTCTGCTTACTGTACTTGTGCAGCAGAAATTCTAAAACAAAATTGGTTAACATATTACCGCCTAATTCTCTATCAATTGGTTGTTTGGAACAAACAAAGAGCTCGTATGATTTTATTAAGGCACCGATGTTCTTAATAAGTTCTTTAGTTTATAAGTCTTGCCGAATACTATTTCTCATTGGGTATCTTCTTCGGTGTACATATTACGGCCACCTCTCACCATAAAAGTCTAGTGACCGGTTATGTTGGCGACGCACGTAGCCCATGATTAATATTCTACGAGGCACAATTGTTTGACATGTTTATTGTAATAATTTCTTCATTTACGCAATTAAAGGAATGGAACAACTCGTTCTGCAATGTTTTAGAAGTAAAATGTATTTTTATTGTAAGTCATTTGCGATTAATACAAATATTATGAATATTATGAACTCAATATTTCTTAATAAAATAGAAAAATATAATCAATATCATCGTAATTAATTTTAGGTCGTTTTAAATCAACAAGAATTATGAAAACCATTGAAGAAGAAAATTAGTTGTGCAAAGCCCTAGCACATAATTTTTCACTTACGTTCCTCCATCTGCATTATTGAGTGAAAAAGAAATATAATGAAAGAAATTTTTGGTATTATTCTTTATATTTGGGTTGTCTTCACGTACTCTATTCAAATCGTTTATTATAGGAATACTTTACCTTCCATGGACATATCAGACATCTCCAATTTGCAAATTCAAACTTTGGAGTAGGTTAGATAGGTATGATTTATAATTTTTTTCAAATGAACAAATTATTAAGATTTCCATGCGAATTCAAAGAAAAAAACAGCTATATTCTTATTTAATTTTGAAATAAAGTAAAGTCAAATTTTTTTGCAGTTTAAAAATATAAATTTCAGTCGAGCGGAAGAAAATAAATTAGATATCAGATTATCCATGTTAAAGAAATGACTCTGTATTTTTTATTTTTCCTCTATTTCTTACCGCTTTTTATAGCTCTGATTTCATTTTGTTCTGCGAGTCCAGTATTTTGGTGTCGTACCCTTTGTATTACGGTAAAAATAAATTTAGAGCACATGCAACGACAACAATTAAGTTTTAACAAATACGAAATGTAAATTAAATTTGTTCTTTTATTTACACAGAATCGTTGCGCACAAATGACACGCGGACAATGGACAGACGGACGGATGATAAGCCAAAAACCAATTTTTCAGAATCAGATATCACCAAAACGGATATTTCTGTCAAAATCTCGCTTTCGAATTTTTTCATGATTACAATAATTTCTATTACTACGTACATGAGAAAATAAAATAGATTAAAAATATAGAATTAAGTTGTAATATCCCATAATCCCAGCATAATAATCTACAATGAAATATTTCTCTTTTGTTTACAAACTAATTTGTGATAATATGGTTTTAGAAGATCATTTTAGGATTAGGGAATTAATCGTCAACTCTGCTTTGAACTCCACCTTCCCCGTCTTGACCTTCATCATTTGTCCTTTTAAACTGTTGTACAATTATAATGAAATCTGAGAGGAGATGAGGATATTAGAAATGGATGAGATGAGAACGAGAGGCCAATAATACATACATTGAAATTCGGGGTTAGGTTACGTTTTGAATATCAACGATTAGAAAGATAGATATTTCTGAAGAGTATGTACGAAAGGCAGATATGTTGGGGAATATGATAAATGTTCTCCATTGGCTTATTATTGGAGTGATGATAGTGAAACTAATAGAAGACGTGATAAATAAAATTAGTAGTTTTAGAGCTAGGAAGGTGAAGTGCAAGGTGATGAGGTTTGCGGATGTAGTACTAGTGAAAGGAGAAAAGTAGAAAGAGAGCATCTTCGTATCCTGTGGTCGCCTCCTCGTTAAAGCCAAGTGTTTGCCCGCGACGGGGATTACCCGCCGTAAAGCTTCTTACACCCGCCAGACTGTGTTGGCGTCGCCGCCCAGCCGCCATATTTACGACGACGTGTCCCCCGGATAACGAGATACTTCGGCCGACGAGAGGAGTAGGGGATCTTGCGTCGTGTTCTTTTGGCTGCGGTCACAGCAACGGACTCCGGGTCTTTGCTCAGACCCTTTCCTTACGCCCATTGCCGTGTCCAATTAGCGAGAAGCCGTGCAAGGCCCTTCTGGCAACGACTACCGTTTTGAGCTTCCGAAGATTCCTCCTTCCACATCGCCCTTTCCAAGGGATAAGGGTTCGCGAAGCGGTCATGTTTCCTTCTTGTTTGGGATTTAACTTGGCCTTTATATATTTGCTAATTTGCTTGTGTTAGATTTATTGACCACAGTGTGTTACCTTTTGTCTTGATTTAGATCATGTGGATAATTTTCTGAATTATTACACTGAAGTGTAGAAAGAAATTTTTTTAAACTATTCTGAACATAAAAAATCGATGACAAATTTTGACATATAACAGATTACACACAAGCATGGAGGTGGTAGAACTTTATAAATAATCTCCTTTGAAGAGGGAGCAGATTGAAAATATTTTATTTATTAACTAAAATGAATATAATAATTAGCAGAAGATCAAGTAAGGATACTAATCAATATTCACATATATCTGAATTATAAAAAATCTTCTGTAACATTAAACCTGGTTTATAATGAACTGTTATTATAAATTGAGATAGAGAAAAAATATATAATTACAAAAATACTGATTTGTTTGAGCCTTTAAACACAATAATGATTAAAAATTTACGGTACGAATGTCGAACTTAAATTTTCTCAGATGTAAAAGTGACGTCCACGCTTCACACCAATGTGAAGAATTTATTGGTCACTACAGCGATGCCCATGAAGATTTTCTATTGACTCACAATATCCAGTAATTACCATAAGAAAATATCTCACAATTGTTGCAACGTCAAATGGGTCAACGCGTTGACACCGTCTGAAGTCACTCACTACAACGTTCACATGAGAATAATGTTTCCCAAATGGTTGCCTCGAATAGCTTGCTCCCGCATTGAGCGATGTGATAAAAAGCCAGTACGTCCATCTTCACGTAACTAAACTGTTGCTAACACTCAATACAACTTGAATATGTTACTTTATGATTCGTGGAAACCTACGATTTCCAAAGCATTGGAAATGTATTCATAAACATAAACTGACTCCGAGTGCGGGAGAGAACTTTAAGAGTCAAAAGCAAAGACTCACGTTCAGATTGAAAGATTCATTGACTCGTTAGACAAAGAAAATGTGATTTACCGGGATTTTTCTTCTTTTGTATGGGAAAAAATAAAATCTATCTATGTTATAAAAAATTACAATAACTATTATATTATAAGATATTAAAATAATTTTACATCCTGGTTTGTAAAAACACACGTACAGAATCATTTTACAAATTTATAATTATACAAATTTAATACAAATTGTTTGTATACACCATTTTAATTTTCACCTCCATCAGCAGGAATAAATAAATCGTTGGATAAAAACATCCTTCAGCAAGCAACGTAAAGTTGTCTGTGAGAGAAACAAATCAATTGTAAATAAACTAATTTGCCTAGTAAACCACTTCACACTTAGGGTACTTAACCTCCATGTGTGATGAACATGTATTTGTTCGACATCATGTCACTGTTTGTCTGAAAGGTCCCGAAATATATGGATTAAATCAGTTTTTTTTTCGATTAAACATTTTTACATTATCCGCCCTTCTCACTCCATCCATGGGTGTTCTAGGGCTGCAAGTAAAATGATCCCACTCGCCGGGAGCTGCACCCAACAAATTTTCGCTTCCGAGACACAACAACGGTGGCAGTGCAGTTGCACCATTTCATTAAAACGCTTGTAAATTCTAAACTATTCCTCGAAAGTTTACGATTTAAGGTAGTTTGAACGTATAAACAATATTGGTTAACTGCATTCATTTTTGTTTGATTAGAAGTAAAGACTTATGTCCATAAAATATGTCTAAAAAAATATTTTGCATTTACCCACTTGTTTTCGAATAAATTGCGTTTTAAGTTGCATAGGACAATTCACAAAAGGGGTATTTTTTTAAAATTGTGGAGAATTGAACCACTGATATGACAAAAATATTGTCGAACATGTCGTGCAGAAAAGAGCTCTCCAAAAATCAACAAAATTTGCTAATGGATACCCTTTCATCGAAAACTTTAGGAAATACGTTCCAAGTTATGGTTCGCTAGTACTCATGCAGTGTGAGGCATTGATTCTGTTCGGCTTGACGACCTGATGACTGTTATGAAATACCTTACATTTCTTATTGAAAGAAAAAATCATTATCAAGTTGTCAAATAAAATTTGGACTTTTCGTGGCTCATATTTAATAATAGAAAAATAAAAAAATAACAAATTTGAATGTGTTTTTATGCGAAAAGTCTGTGCAGGGACTGTCTTTTAATAAATGCTTATGTAATTCTTATTGATATTGGTATACAAATCTACCACCCGTGTCGGAAATTTAATTTAAAAAATCAAAAATGAAATTTGCCTTGACAAGAAAGTTATTTACTAAAAACAGTCTCAAAACTAGAGAAATCTAATCAAATTAGAGACCATTATGAAAATACAGTGTGTCAAACGGTTCAATTAATGAGTCACAATATTTTAATTCACCATAATTCATTTTTTTGTTGTAATGATTATTTTGGTATAAATAGAATAGATAACATTATTGTATGTTTCATAAATGACTTTGTACGCTTAACTTGCGCCTTTCACGTTCGTATTAAACGTTTTTATCAAACCGTTTAGGCAGCTTTAGCGAATATAGTGGATTTTTTAAATCAAAAATCATTTTCAATTTTTCTATTCACACAATTTTTAAATTAAAAATTAGCCAACATTCATTCATTACATCTAAATTGTCTCTGCCAAATTACATAACGGTTGGTTCTCTGGTTTTATCATGAAAAGGTATCAAACTCGGACATACTTTCACATTTTTTTATTTATGTATTAGTACTGATTAACTAACAATTTTGTAAAATTTTTCTTCTCGAGTTACATACTTAAAATGTACACAATCATCGAATTCTCAACAGTTCACGAAAATTTGATAAATTCGTAATGATATACAAGTATATGAAGTTACTGATATAGTTACAAATGCTTTTTTTTTTTCTTGTAAAGATCCCAGGAACTATTTCAGAAAGTTCTGGTACTGATGTGCTCTGTGATCAATTAGTAATTATATTTTTATCTTCCGTGACTGCTCTATGGTAGTGTTTCACAACTGACTCGATCAATCGTATATTTGTTTCCGGGGGTTCCTCTAATCGAACGACTCCGAACCTTTTTTGACTTCCTACTAAAATACTAATTTTACTAAAATATTACTCCCAACCTATATCTTTTATTTTTACAACATTAATCATAGCGATATACAATAACATAATTTACTAATTTATAAACAGAAATTTATAAATTACTTCGCTGATAATATTTTAAATGCTAGCTGCCGAAATATGAAGAAATATGTCTAGATTACTTACCGTCATTCCCATCAATAAGTATGTATGGTAGTCCAGTCATTCAGCGCTCGGAAATCTGTCTACGCGGAAAGTTTTGAAGAAGTAGTGATTTCTAATTTGCGTAAAGTTTGAAAACCTTGGGAGGAAAAAACTCAACGCAGTTTGTAAACTAGTATTTAAAGCTTCCTTGTCCTATTGTGACTATATGCGGCTTCATAGAAAAAAGACATGGTATGTACTACATTTGTTTGGTGTCATGATTTTTATGAATTAGATTATGGTGGCTCTACATAATCGATTGAGGTCAGACACAAAGTTACAGGAGAAGACATCCCATGAGGAGATTGCAACGACGCACTATATCAACAAGAGTTTCAGAGGTAGAAGAGGAGGAGGAAACTCTAACGGTACTCACGAAGCACCAGCGGAGGTAGCAGCGGACGGCGTAGCCTCGGGCAGTGGATAAGATCTGATATTTAATTACGTGGAAATGGATGACCCGTCTCGCGTCGGCCGGCGGGGGCTTATCGCAACCCGGCCCATCCATCGCAGCCATTGTGTGCTGACAGCGAACCACTCGGGACTAACGTCTCTTCTCGTCGCCTCTCTTTACTACCTCTGCTTCTATGTCTTCTTCGGGGTGTATTTTCTCAGTTGTTCAACTCTCTCAGTTCTCCATATTCATCTCCCACATACGTGCTGTGTTCTTCATTCCATCTTCTTTTCTCTCTTAACGCTCACATATGAACACATGATTCATTTATCGCATTTCTTGTCTCTTTGAATGATATTCTTTTACATTATTTACGCCACATCTTCGGTTTTATTTTAAACATATGCTTCTTTAAGTTTACAGTAAAAAATTTCGCAGTTTTAACGAAACAAATCAAATATGTAGACTAATTTATTGAAGGTACTAATATTTTCCTCTTCTGTAAATATGGAGAAAGTAGAAGTTGTAAGAAATAGGAAGAAAGATTTTCTTCTTTCATTGGTTCCGTACTTAAAATACGTTTAACAAATGTTTAAGTGTTGAAATTTGCAAATACATGTTCGTGGGATTTACTATTCTTTTAAATGTTGGAGGCATTAATGTATTGTCATATAGGAAAAAGGTGTATTCCTTCTTAAAGATAAGAAGGTAAAGCCATCCAAAGATTTTCAAACTAATGTTTTACTGACGATTTTGTATTTTTTTAGAAAGTGCCCTGAGTTTAAAGATGAAAAAAATGAATCGGATTTCAGTCGACATTGACTTTTGAATTCAAAATTTATTCACATGTAATAATTTTATCATTTCATATCTTTATTTTCACCTAAAAGATTTGTTTTATTTTCCACAGCTGTAGTTAATGCGATAGAGGGTCATAATTCTGTTCCTAAATTACCTTTTTACGGAATTATCATCGTGACTTGAAAGTTAGAATCACTATAACTTCATCCCTTACTTCATTCATCTTAGTCCATGCTATTTCGTTTGTCGGATACTCTGTTGACTGCATCAACATATCTCCCATTGTAGTTGAAGTCTTTTGTATCGTTCTAGTCTAACTGCTGCGTCAGCACTGCAACAACAATCGTGAGTTTTACGATAAAATCAGCATCTCGTTCACTTTTCTGCTTAGTAATACCTAGTGATCTCGGTTTTTGCGTATTCTTTACGCCCAAGCTAGCAAGGGGTCGACATAACACGAACTTGAATAATGAAGAGAGATTTCCATAGAACAACTCATTAAATCTCGATTTTATAGATATGTCGAAAAAAAAAACAATCATATTGAAATGTTTGTGAAATCAAATCCAAGTTTATTATTGATAAAACATAGAGTGTTTTTTTAACTAGTTAAGAAAGACATCCATAAATAACTAGTTTAAAAATAGACACTGTTTTCTTCAATAATATATGAAAATTTCAATACCTCACCCTCACCTAATATAAATTCAAGTTGTGCAAGAAGGAACGTTTGCGATGGAACATGCGCCGACAGACGTAATAAATGGGGAACGATGTATCCCAGGATGCATTTAGTGAAGATATCTTACTAAATATTTTGACCAAATTTTATCTTTTAAGGCGTAGGATAAAGAAAATTACCGACCTCTGCCTGTTAAAGTGCCTATTACTTTTGAAATCTTAAGAATTTTGTTGATTATCTAATTATTGACATAAATTCGAGAGAATTTGTAAATACTGTCATAAAATGGAATTGGAATGTCCGGAAATGAATTAAAATTTTGAAATCTATTTTGGATTAATTTATAGAGAGAATCAAGACCACTAGAAGCATTGTTTCTTTTTATTTGTGAATTTAAATTGTATTCCCTAAAAAGCTCACATGTATTCCATGACATACATGAAATAACTTTCATTTTTTATTTTATACGATGCTCCAATTGAGATTTTTGTGTTAAAATAATATTTAATAATGTATTATGATGAATAAATGAATCATCAGAATATTAAATACTAAGCCATAATATGTATATCTAAGCTCTGATGCATTTTGATGATTAATTCTTGTATTCGTCGAAGTTTCCGAGAAACTGTTCAGTTTTGCGCCTTTCGAACGTTAGATTTTTAAGTAATAAAAAGTTCCTAGCTCTTTGAGAAACGAGTGAAAACCATAGGCATAACATTTTACACAAATGCTCCTCCAAGAAAGTCTTCCCCTTGGAAGAAATATATCCTCGAAGGACAGTAAATTAAACATAAGTACGACATCCATATGTAAGTGCTAGCGCCTTGAGTCGTTGTAGCTCCCCCACATATAAATGGAGCGCACTGAAAAATAACTGGAAAGAAAATATGTGCTTTCTAGACGTAATGTTGGCGTGTTTGAATGTGTGTATCAAAGCTTCTTCTTTTTTCTTCTTTTAAATTAAATCTTCTCGGAATTGCAGGTTGATATAGAGTTCTCCCCAACATTAAGTAAGATATCTGAATACAGAACGTGGTGTTCAAAAAGTTACGAGATATTCAAAAAGGAGATATTTTGTTTAAGTTTTAATTTTTTTTAATGTAAGAGAATTTTCATCTTCAATACTAGAGTTATTCTTAACAAAAGCATGCGTCAGACTCATTAATAAAAGTTTACTTAAAGGAAGACGTATTAACTGTACAATATTTGCAAATATTATCCTTTTTACTTCTCTAAAATTTCAATTGATGGTGATAAGGAGGATAGATTGGCATAAGTAGTTTAAATCTGATAGTAATACATTAAAATTCTTTTTTTTTTTGCGTCGTAGTTATCACAAGTGAATCACACGATGTGACATAATGTAATAAAATTAAATAACAGTAGGATGACATAATTTAAAAGATTGGAAAATCTGAGAATATTTCTTTTGTCGTGGAATGTGTATAGAAATATTAACGACAAACGTAATTTTATAGATAGTTAAAGGGAAATTACGGAAACTAATTTTACAAAAACGAACGAGAGAAGCGATTCAAAATATAGCAATGTTAATAATAGGAAACTACGTTAAAGAGATATAGTATGGTGAAATGTAATTAATAACGGATTTTATGAATTTGAAATAAAAACTATAAGGAAATCAGTACTTACAAAATGAGTCCAGTATAAATTTTTATATATTTTTTGTTTAATTGTTGCACTCTTTTCTATATTCTGATTCAAATTTTGAAATAATAGCTAGTGTTTTATTACAAAACAAGTTCTACAGTTTCGTGTTAAAACTGATACCGGAATTTTGCCTGGAGTTTTCTGAATTGCATAGAAAAGTGTGGGTGTAACAGAGGGGTGTCACATTGGCATGTATGAATCGCCTCCTCCTCCTCCTCCACCGCCTCACTCTGCTTCGCTATGAGTCGGGCGCTATGAGGCGTGACACGAGATGCGTCGCCGCGCCGTTTGCAAGCAAAACGCTCCCATTAGGTTCGCGCCCTCACAACCCAGAGCGTTGTCGTCATCCAGAGCGTATCTTTTACAACAGAGATGTTGTATAAGGAGTTACTGTCACCAGGAGTTACTGCTCATTCCTACTTAGGGTCTTAGGATACATTTTTGAATTGTTTTCAATGTTGTTTTGTTTGGCAGGAGATACTGAACTTTAAAGTTTACAAATAGGTCGCTTATTATTTCAATTTTTATATAAATATGATCAGTGGTTGTACCACTTAACAGAAAAGTTAGAGCAAAATATACAAGAAAACATAGAATTGCAAAATTCTATATGAATAAAGTACACAAAAAATATAAACACTATACAAAAAGTTAACTAGAGGAAAGAAAATATATATTCACAATTTTATTGGAGGATATCCCCACTGAAATCTATAGCGAACTAAAAGGCATCTTATAATAAGTAAAATATTATTTATTTAAGAATACATATTACAATGTTTTTAAAATGTATTTTCTAAATGGATATGCCCTTTAACTACAAAATACATTTTATTTACAATGTACCATTGTTTCAAAAATGTATGACATTCTATTGTGGAAGTCATTTATAAGAATTTGAGTTGATTCTCGGCACCTGTAAGAATTCCTCCTCATAAATAAATGTTTCATACACAGAAACCACTGACATGCATTAACGAGATGAAACAAAAATATATTTACACAAAAAATGTAGAAATAAAAAATATGAAAATCACTTATTTTAAAAATACATTTTTCATCAATTAAATATTTGTTGGTTCTAATACTGAGAAAATGGAGAATGTAAGAATCGTATCTTAACATATACTGCAGGAAGGCGCGTTTTCTTTTACTTTTTTTATTGGGGCTTTACGGCTCGCCGACATCGAAGTTATTGGAGCCTTAATATTTTTGTACAGATATTGTCTTTTGCTGAATGACTAGAATGTGTCTTGGGCGTTAGTACAATTATACGAACTTTATGGTGCGGAAAGGCAGAGGGTTAGTCTCTCAACCTCATGCGACCATCTCGTCTCATGCGCCGTTACACTTACACTCACCGTACGCCTGTTGCGCTACATACGAAGTCCATCGATAGATAAGGTGCCGACAAAGATGAGAATCGATAGATCCCGTAACTTAGAGCGTCCGTGTTGGTTCTAGCTCCTATTTCTAATGCTTATGCGGCATTTCCTTCACCCAAGGAACTAAAGTTCTTCGTTCATTCCTTCATTGTTAGCTGGCTATGAGCATCAATATGGCCGCCATAGTCAGAATCCTACTCAGAAATAGAATCTTAGGTATCTAAAGCTTTGTGCCATGCAACTTATTCATTTGTTAACATTGGACAGAAGTCAATTGCTTGTCGACAGTTTTTGGACCGTGACAACGTCTGTTTTTTTAATACTCTGTAATCCTCTTCCAATTGTAATTGCAGTTGTAATTTAAAATGGGTATAAATTGTGTTGCGTTTATTAATGATTTTATTCTAACTTACATTTGAAGGGCATTTTGATTGTATATTTGAAGGAGTATTTTTGAAAATTTGTGAAATGAATAAAACTGATATTATTTTAAAATTTGCCAGTCAGAAATGCTCAACTTCAATCTATCGTCATTTACAGTTGAATGGCATACTAAAATAAATAATTTTTGATCCACAATACTACTAAATTCGCTCTGTTTTGTCACTTCCTACAATATGCTTGTAATTCTTGCTTTCCCTCCTTACATGATCTTTGAAGCGAAAACTACTAGTCTGGAACATTCGTCAATGAACACTTTTCAATTCATGTTTATCTGTTCTACTGAAGTAATCAAATGGTTACACAATACATGTTTTTTTGTTGTTGTTGTTGTTTGTTTGTTTGTTTGTTGTTGGGTTTTTTTTTCAAGAAAAATTTTACAAGAAAAATAATAATTTGATTCTAATGTGTTAATGAGGAAAACAACATACAAATTCTTACGAAAATACATTGAGGATTAAGAAGATAAGTGTTTTTTTTCCTTTCTTTGTCAAAAAACTAGTAGTATACCTATTCATATACGTATCACTGTTTTAAATTATGAATTCTTATGACTCATACGAATAAATTAATATCTCTTTTCTGTAGTATTTCAAGAAGGCTGTATGTTGTCACTTTATTCAGAAAACAAACGTGTATTCCAGGAAATTTGATGTGTAGATGTAGCTACACTATGAACATTACAGAATTCTAACTAATTTCAGTTTTCACTCCAACATCGTCGTACCACTCAAAATTTTGAACCATATGAGATATTCATGCAGAACAGTGCTTCTTCAACTCTTTTTGTACACATTGAACGATCGTTGCCAATTCCACAGTGGCCACAAAACCATCCCCATTCCCCCACCTCAACACCCACAGCTTGAACCTCCACCACCGCAGAAACCAGCACCACAGCCTCTTTCCCCTCCCTTCCTCCTGTGTTGCGTTTCCGCGTTTCCCGCCGCCACCGAAGCCACTACTTCGCGGATCCACGCACACGCCGCAAGATTTACAGCGCTATTTCCTGCTTGCTCTCCCCGAGCCCCTTTCCCACTCCACGACGTTTCCCACGCTCCCCGCAGTGATCCTCCTCCTACCACAGCCAACACAATCGTGTTGACGTCACCACTAAAGAGAACCAATGCCTTCTTCTAAAGAAGCAGCTCCTTTGTCATCATCATTCCCTAGTTATTACGCATTAGAATTAATGAGCATAGTTGAATCTAAGAGAAAATTTTTGCACTTCTTCGTGATTCATTTTACAAATTCCTTATCCCTGATATTTTCCATTTCATTCCTTAAAGTATTCTTCAATTCTTTCTTCAAAAAACTGTTTTCTTACAATTCGTCATTCTTTCTGAAATCAAAATATTAAATTTAAATTTTCTTCAGATTCGCTTTCAAATATGAAGGAATTAATATACATGATCACAAATTATATATTAATGCGATATTTTTAAGGTTTATTTTACTGACAAATGTATTCTGTCATTTGAATGTACCATGAGTTAGACATTTTTAAAGTAAACCAGACAATTAAGAATGTAATTGTAGAATAAATTGGTCTGTTTTGATTCATTTTGAATATACATACCGAGATCACGTATGGGCGATCACGACATTGTGCATAAAACTTCATTTAATGCGTTTTGTAATTATTTTCATTTTTCTTTCTCACTGCAAATATTTCTTACGCAGTTTCACTGCCATGATAAGTAGAAGGTGAGACTTTTCTTGTTAGAACAAAAAGATGGTAAAAATCTTCAACAAGATCAATAATTAAACATTAAAATATACGATTCCTTACAATATTCTCGGTGCCTACACTTATCGAAGACAAATATCTATATATTAATGCTCTCTACTGATCATTAGACTACATTATTGTTGCAAATCACTTTCCGATTACCACTGCGACATAGTCTAGAATACACCATTATACCCAAATAATTTTACGCATAGGACTTGTTTTGATTTTGTTTCAAATAATAAATGTTGCCTTTGAGGATGACTCATATTTGTGACAACTGTTTTATAGCATTTGACCCATGTTATAAAATGTTCTTTGGTCACGATGAATCTAAAAAGGCTAACGTCCTTAACAAATGGATTATTCATTCTAAACTTTGTCGAAAACCATTTCCCAAGACTTACGGACCAAATATAATAAATATTCGGAGTTACACCTAGGTTTCTTAATACATTTCTATGGTTTTTGTGTGTGTGTACTTTCGTACGCACGTTTCGATCAAAGCAGATCGGTTTTATTTATCATGTATAGTTTTTTCAGGAGTTATCCAAGAGAATGAATGTGTATGCAAACCCGCAGTACCTCTGTGTTTTGCGGAACAAACTATTCCAAATGAGTGCATAATGAATAACAATAGAGCTTTGAGCACCCCTTTCGTAAATAATTCTTGGATTTCTTTCGTAGGATGCAAATAATTAATTTGATCCTTTTTAATTGAATCCTACGTGAATGAAATGGTTATTTAACTTTAGGTGGATCAGAAATCTATTTTTTAACCATAAATGTAAAATGTGTAATAAAATCACCCGTGGACTTATAATATCTTTGAACTTATTTCAATTCCTATCCCATTTCAAATTGACTTTTTAATGTGTTTTATTAAAAAATTGTTCATTTCAAAGCAATTTTTTATACTTCATATCGAAAATTCCACCACCCACTATACTCTACTTCCGAAATGATTTCTCAAGTTTTTCATAGAAATCCTTTTTTTTAAATCCTACTCACTCCCAACATATGATTTCTTCTATTACCATTCCCTCCGAGTCCTTTAAACCATAACCCATAATAGTATTCACCACCTCTGTCACACATCTAGTCCCATTTTCTTCCTTTACCACCATCTCCTCAGAAACCTCCTCCTTCTCCACTCGGTGCCCCCACGCAACGTTAGTCTTTTGTTTCAGCGTCCTTCCCGCGACTCCTTTTTTGTTCCACTTCCGTTTCCTGCCCGTCGCCACGATTCGGCTTCACCCTTGGCCGCGCGAAAACAAATGCGAGTTGACAAATTCTGCTCGCTCGCTTCTTTTGGTCCTCGTCCCTTTTCCCCGCGAGACTTTTTCTGTTTCCTCACACTCACTTCCGTCGGAGCATTCTCGAATCTCTCGCGCCAGCACGCACACGGTTACGTGCCCATACACTCGCACTCTCTACCACCAACGAGGACAGGCGACTGTCCGATGTTTCCGCGCTGCGTGCCTCGCGGGAGTCTTTGCTCTGAGACGGACGCGTTGAGAAAGGGAAAAAAATACAATGTGGTGGCACCAATGCGCGAGTTCAGTTTTGAACTTACGAATTAAGAATATTCCTTCCATACTCTTATTTCTAACTTCAAGAACTTTGAGAACAGTTCATAGTGTAGAGTTATTCATCAAAAGTTACGATATGAATATAAATTTATATTATTATAGTCTAAAAATATAATATTATAAATTTAATTATATAAAAACAGCGTTACGGTTTTGAAAATAAAATTGATTGCAAACACTTAAACGATTTGAAATTTGAATATATATTTTAATATTAATGATACATTATTAAAATACTACTTATCGAAAGAATTCTAAGGTTCACATATTCTGCCTCGTATCGGACCATTTCTTGCATAAAACCTCTTTATTTACGATTAATTCGTCTGATCTGAACTGGGTATTATTTACAAGTACGTGAGTTATTTTGATAATTCCCTATGAAAATATCTTCTTTATAAATTCACTAATAAAATATCTCAATTGTTTTTAGTCTTATAATAAATGCTTCTGTAATAGGAATCCACAGCTATCATTTTTGGGATAATTCTAGCAATATTTTTAAAAAACTTACATATGACACAGCCTTTACAAGTTCTCGATTATTCGGTTAATACTTGTAGTCTTGTATCTTTTTCCTTCTAATGTGGAAGCAACACTTTCATAGCAACTCGAGAGCAGCTGAAATGAGTGCACTCCAGTATAATATTCTTATGTAGAATATTCACTAGGCACCACTGGCATAAAATTTTAATAGGCTAACGGTAAAAACGTATTTGTGGAAACTGTTCAGGTCGCTAAAAACATATGCATACAACTTTACGTAGAAAAACACCCGAGTAAGATTCGTGTTCTCTCACTTCTCCATGACTGAAAAACATTACGCATCTTTTATTACGCAGTATTTCGCATCCTCTCTCCACTATGTTTCAGAAATGAATTACAAGTTTATCTTGATTGTTGCTAATTATCTTTTGTATTCACTGATTTTCATTCACATTTCATTGCCATTTTTAACCCTTGAATAGATATATTGGTGCGGAGAGGGTGTCAGGCAACGTCTTCTCTTGCACTCTCACAAAAATCATAAGTTATTATGATATCGAGTAACTGCATATCAATTTTGTAAAGTCTAGGTGCACATGAAAATGTTTTTCGGCTATTTCAATAGTATTAATAAATAAATCGAATAGGAAACATGATTTAGTATATCACGCGCAAAACATTACGTAGTTCCCAGAAAACGTGAAGTAGATGATAAAATATACATTTATTTCTGTGTTTCCTATTAACTCCTAACTCGCTTACTCTATTTTTAGTTACCACATGTGTTTCATAAATTTCAAAAATTCATTTCATGCATTTCATTCATTTCGTGGACATAGAAGAGATTAGGTCGTTCAGACAACTCCTAGAAGATATTTGCAAGAGTTTCTCGTTGCCTTTTTTCTAATTTTATTACATTATACGAATTTAAATAAGATACATATATGAACACGAGTGTAAACAAAGTTTCTTATCAGCAACCTCCCATTAGATTTTCTCTAGATATAACATTTTCTGGCTTCTACGCAAACAACAAAATAATGAGCTTCATTAAGTAACACTTTCAATATATCAGTAAGTACTATAGTTTCACAATGATATTTTTCTTACCATGTCATAACATAAAGAGAAGTTTCATTAAATCGTCGAGGTTTTCGTATTCCCTTTCTTATCTTGTTAATTTTCTCTACTCTAGGTCATGCTTAACAAAAATATGGTATTTTTCTGCTGGATGTTGAAAGATGACATGTGCTCGTACTTATTTCTTCTGCCAGTGTAAGAAAAAACTCTCTATCACTTATCATATTAGATATCACTTAGGTTAAAAGTAATAATAATTCCTCGTGAAAATCTCTTAAATCAACAAATTTGCGAAACATCTTCAGTTCCACTTGTCTTCACACAGGATTCAAGAAGTAACAGTGATGGCGTCTTTGTAGGACCAGCGTCTACTGAGAATTAAACTTGACGTGGTTTCTGTCTGAGACGGGCGAAAATGAGGGGAGAAGAAAAGTTCGCAATCAAGCTGATTATTCTTGGAGTTTTGCGGGAGGGACTTCATGGTGAGTTGTAGTAGCAGTGTAAGGAATGGAAATAATAAACGGTTTCATTTAATTTGCTTTAGGAATGTAATTGATGTATTAGGTTCAGGATAAGAAGAGATTATTCCGAGAGAGATAAGAGGGTGAGTTTCTTTCTCTCCCCTCTTAAATAATTAGAAAAAATTCCTTTCTGAAGCTCTGTTCTTCAAAATTTATTTTTTTTAATGTCAGAAATATGGTCTTGAATGATGATAAAAAATGAATATAATATTGGTAGAAAGCTATTGGTACTACATTCAAGTAGTACCTTTCTCTGTATTATATCGACTAGTGTAAAATAGTCCTGATAGTTTTGTAGGCAACGATAACAACGTGTAAAATAATGCTGATAATAAATTTAAATTATAAATTTTCAAAAATTATTTTTAATCAAATTATAGAAAATTCTTTTTACAAATTCTTGGTTCTTAACCTCGCTAATCTACATTCAGAAGCTCACCATGTTTTTATACAATCAAGAATTAACTCGTAACTCTAAATTAACTTATTTGTTGAACGTGTTTTAATAACTCAAAATACATTCTATGTTCTAAGCATTTATTTTGATTTCATTTTTATTGAATGTAGGTATTTTACAACTTTCCCGTGGTTCACACATCTCCCATCAGAATGCGATCAGATCGGGGCGCTTCGGAAACTTTCCGAAGGAGTGCGCCTCCGCGTTCTTCCGAAGTGTGACGTCACGGAGGCCTCACGGCAGCGGTGGCGGCTTCTGCCGATACCTCGCAGTCGATATAAGAAATTCTTTGGGCGAGTGCTTCTACGGCAGGAAATTTATCGACTGGGCCTAAGGGATTTATCGAAGACCGTTCGAGCAAAGTAGAAGCGTGAGAGAACAGCCTCGTGCGATTATTTTCATGGTCAAGAGTGAACACTCCCAATCTCCCCGATTTTTTCCTTTTATCCACCCCCACCGCGCTGCTCATCTTCTTTTTTTCAGGGAAATTTCTCGTCGTAGTACCTTGCAAGCGCGTCTTTCCGTCTGGCACAGCGCATACCCTGCATTCCATAGCATCCACCCGCGTCCACGCTTTTTGCGAAAAAGAGGTTAATTAAAATAGATTCCTTGCCGTCGCCGAGTAGCTAATAAAGCCGGATATTGTGTACTGTACGCCTCTTTTTAATGAGGTCTTATTGCACATTCTTGGCTGGCGGCTCCGAAGGGCGCAGGGCGAAGGGATATCGGTGTTTAATTTCGCCGAAGGCGGTTGCTTCGTGGGAGGGGAGGGGGAAAGGCGCTGTGAGAAGTGAGTGGAACAAAGGGGGAACACACCTTGCGTGTGCAGGTTTATTGTCGTGAAGGTTGAGATAGTAAATTCAATTGCATTTCTTATTAGTTCCGAATTCAACGGCTTTTCATGGGGTACATTAAATTGTGTGGTGAAAGCTGATTTTAGTATTCTCAAATTAATAAAATAGAAAATATTAATTACGTGAATAAGAGTATTATTTACTTGAACAAAAGAATCATATATTACAATTTTATCGGAATTCTCTTTGTTTTCTTTCGCAGTTAGGGGTTTTAAAAACAGCTATGCAACACATGTATTTTTAAATACAAATTATACAAATTGTTACGAAAATTTTTCGGTAAAATAAAAATATGGTTGACCGTTATGTCGGTTGCACTAAGTATGAATTTAATACGAATTGCTGAGTTAATGGACAGTATATATTTTTAAAAATTCATTTTTTTTATTCATGTGTATATTAATAATCCTCTCTATTGTATTTCTGTAGTATAAATTTCTTTGTTAGGCTTCAATTTGCAAAAATGTAAATTACAACGAAATTTTGTCGTTGCGCTTACCTTGAACCGTCATACAACTGTACGAGAGTTTTTACTGCCTTTAATTACATACAGTTTCTTGGAGTAACGGTATTTAATGATGGGGAAAACTCAAGTTCTCCTGCATGATCACAAATCAAAATGTTACCTACGATGAGACAATCATGATACATATCTTTGTATATTATTGAATTCGGAAAAGAATCACCAAACCCATACACATGTTCACAATTTCAACTTTGTCTCACTCTGGTCCAAATATTTTTTCAGGAACATATTGAATATCTTGAATATTACTTGCATGCATTTTTAGAATAAAAAAGTTCATTACCTTTCCCATGATCACAAGCAATTTTTTCAGCATATTTTGGTAATAAACAATTTATCTACTGTTTGTTCTTCCATACAGACAGAGGCACCTTCAGGTGTAAGTTGGATCATAGTTGAAAACACTTAACTTATCACTCTGTATTTACTAAGCAAAATGGTATATGCGTGAAAGTTCTGTAATTTGTTTCTTTCGTTTAGTAACAAGATAAGTTCATTTCAAAATTTGCCTAAACTGTATTTTAAGTGAAATATGAGCTACAAGAAAACAAAAAGTTCCCAGATATTCCAATAAGATAACTAACTCATCTACAATGTTAATACTCTATCAAAATAATTCCTGAGTTACATGTTTCAGATTGACCATTTCTTTCGTACGTTAAACTCCACAGATTAAGGCTGTATATGTTATTAATCATAATATACATAGAGAGAAAATATGATTGGGATTAAATTCAATTTTCAATAAAATATTAAGTGCGGGAACAAGTCGGCATTTTCAAAAAAAAAATTTCCCGGCGTGAAATTTTCATCGCAAGTGTCAGGAATTTGTTACGTTTAGAATCAGTTTTTTCAGATTCCCATAGTTCTATCACCAACCGGAGTCATATCATTACTGATTTACATTGAACAATTAGAAATAAACCAGAATATTTATAAACAGCTCAGTAATTTGTATTGCTGCATTAATCTAATACTGTTAAATATGTTTTGAATATCTCAACATAATAGTTGAATCTTAAATATTATTCAAGATGCCACCTTTTTGAAGCAGAATATCCTTACATTTTGCCCTGCTATACACCGGAGTAACTTACTGGAGAGCACCGTATCAAGAGCTTTACTGAATTGAAAATAATAATAATAATAACCCGTGGGGGTTTGTCAGATCCTCTATCGGGCGCGGCACTCTACGAATGGGGGATACTCGCTCATTTGAGAGGGTAGTGTGGAAATAAAATACCTGCCGTGGAACAAAATCTGACACCAGTTCTTAGGGGTAACCTCCCTGGGAGCTGTGAACAATTGGGTTCCTGACAATAAAGGAAGAGCCTCGGACGAGCGTTGTCATGGTCAAGGACAACGCGGGAATAGACAGCTTGACCAAAGGAATCTCGGCAACGCCTCGCATGGACGGAAGAAATGAATACCAACGTGATGCGCTGCTACTTCAAAGCTACACAACTAGATACTTGTTGACATACGCAGGTTACATTTGAGACAAATAGCTAACCTGAGAGATTATTTCTTCACAAAGTCGACATCACTGCATGAAGCTGTTCGCCTGGCGGACGACGCGTATAGTCCTCTCAATTTGCGCCACAAAGATGATATTTGCATTTCATCGCAGCAAGAACACCTGAACCAGCTATTGACCAGATGGTCAAGCAAGGCACTCCATGGCCGGCATCCTGCTGAACTCAACCACGACTTTGTCGACAAGGAAGCGTCGAACAAGTTCGCGTGGCTGACATATGCGTATCTGTTTGTGGAAACTGAGGGTTTCATGCTAGCGATCCAAGACCAGGTCGTCGCAACTAACAACTACAGGAGGGCTATACTGAAGGATCAAAATGTTGAAGACATCTGCAGGAAGTACAAAGAAACCAGAGAGACGATTCAACATATAACATCTGGCTGTAGGATGCTGGCGCCAACGAGCTACCTCAACCGTCATGATCAAGAAGCCAAAATTGTGCATCAAGCCATCGGCCAAAGGTACCAACTGCATGAGGACCAAACACCCTGCTATAGATACGAGCCTGCTGCGGTTATTGAAAACGATACTCATCATCTATATTGGAACAGAAGCTTAATAACTGACAAACCAATCCTGCAACAAGCCGGATATTATTCTTATTGACCGCTCCTCATCTACCACATATCTTAAAGACGTGGCCATCCCGAGCTCCCACAACCTGCAGACAACCTGGAACGACAAAATCAAGAAATATGTAGCTCTTGCGGAGGAAATAAAAACAATGTGGCGTCAAAGAGAAGTATATATAGTACCGATCGTCATCTCGGCAACTGGACTAATCCCTAAGAAACTCAAAAGCAGCTTGGAGAAGATAGGTCTATCACCTTTCCTGTACATCAAGCTGCAAAAATCCGTCATTCTTAGTACATGTAGCCTGACCGGAGCATTTCTTTTGTTACAATAGTGTTTGAGTTGACTTGTCTTTTGGGGCCGTCCACTCAAAGAAACGCAGCAAATGTTGCTGTGAATTACAGAGTTCATAATAATAATAATAGTAATAATAATAATAATAATAATAATAATAAACCGGTCAGCTTGCTGGTTTTAAAAACAAGAAGAAGTATCCCACGCATTGATCAAGGGGGAAATTGGACATGTGTAATCAATAATACTCTCTTATACTATCTTCGGAGATTAAGACAAGNGATCAAGGGGGAAATTGGACATGTGTAATCAATAATACTCTCTTATACTATCTTCGGAGATTAAGACTAGAAAAAATACAGACTTTAGAGAAGATAATGTAACAATGCACCTTGGGTAGGTCATCATAATAATGATTTTTCTGTCAGTTAATAAAACCACTTATGCTAATATAGTAGATAGCCCACAGCTGATCTAAACACAAAACTGCTTGAGTCAGTAATCATAACGCTACAGCAGTTATTTACCTTTTTTCTTTGATCCTACATTTTGTATTCAAATATCAAGTTTGAAGTGAGTAGTAATAATAATAATAATAATAATAATATCCGTTCTATTAATATGATCCACCACCGGTGCTTGAGTACGAAAGATACACTCTTTATTATGATAGGTTCATTATATCGGACAACCACATTGCTAATAACAGATCTGATATTGTGTTACGAGACAGAGAGATGAGTGTAGCCTATCTAGTTGATGTAGCAATCCTTATCACTCACATATTCAGACAGCAATCAATGATAAGAGGATAAAATATTCTGATTTGAGTAATGAAATTAAAAAGATGTGGAAGTGAGACATTGAACCAATCGTTCTCTCTGCAACGGGTGTGATTCCGAAGCCCCTCCATGAAAGCCTTGAAATTTTAGGGTTACATAAGAATTTATTCATTCTCATTCAAAAAGCAGTTATTCTGAATACTACCCGCACGGTAAGAAAAATTTTAAGCATAGAGTAGATGAGAATGCTTGGAGTCAGTCCGTATCTCGTCTTTTACCAACAACAATGTGCTTAGATCAAAACTGAAGCAAAATAATAATAACAATCCACAGGAAATCAACTGAAACATTTGTTTGAATTAACAAATAATTTCTCTAATGACGTAAATTTAACATTTGGCATAGACAAATGTAGAACACAAACATTAAGAAGGGGGGAACAAATTGAAGCTAGAATTGAAGAACAACTACTACCTGAAATTGAACCAATGTATGAAGAGGAAAGATACAAATATCTCGGATTACACCAGAAGAACACGGAACGTAAAGAGGTGAAAGAAGAAATTAAACAGAATTACTTTAAAAGAATTAACATTATACTCAAATCTAAATTAAATGTCAAAAATATATTCAAAGCCATGAACACTTATGGTCCCACTATTAACATTCGCTTTCGGCGTTCTGAGATCGACACAAACAGAAATAAAAGAGATACAAACAAAAACCAATGAAGCCATGACACGACACAGAATACATCATCCAAATACAGCTGTTGAAAGAACTACACTCAAAAGAGAAGATTGGGGACGGGGAATAATAGATATACTTGACTTACATAACAAAATTGTTCACAATCTAAGACAGTATTTCTTCTCAAAACAAGAAGAATCACAGTACTACAAGGCAATAGTCATAGCAGATAAATACACTCCACTAACATTAAGTGATGAACATAAGACCCTTGACATAGAAGAAGATGTAACCAAGCTTACTCGTTGGAAAGAAAAGGCCCTGCATGGAAGGTTTGTACATGAAATAAGCCGATATACTGTCGACGTACAAGCGTCATACAACTGTCTAACCCATGGAGACTACAACCTGAAACTGAAGGGTTCTTTATCGCCATCCAAGACCAAGTGATCAAGACCAACAATTACCTTAAATACATCTTAAAAGATGGAATTGAATCAGACTTATGCCGCAGATGCAAAAACGAAACTGAAACAATACACCATATCACAGGAGTTTGGCAAGCAATAGCACAATGATATTACAAATTTAGGCATGATCAAGTGGGAAAATCATTCATTAGCAATTAGCTTTGAAATACAAATTAATACAATATATAAACTTTAAAATAAGGACACAAATAAATAAGGTAAATTACTATCAATATGAACCATCCACCATTCTTGAAAATGAAGATTGTGAAATTTATTGGGACAGAACCATCATAACAGAAATAAGGTTGGAGCACAATAGACAGAATATAGTCAAGAAAAAAGGGATAAAAAAGTATTCCTCCTAAACATCGCCATCACCAACAGCAATTATCTGGAACTATAATACAAAAAATTAAATTACAAAGTACATTGACATTTGCTTCAGAATTAAGGACATGTGGAAATATGACAGAGTGCGAGTAATCCCAATAATACTTATTAATCATGTTACGTCGAATGAAAATGGTAGACGGGACCGGGATTCGAACCCGGGACCTTGAGCTCTACGCGCTCATGCGCTTACCAACTGCGCCATCCCGTTCGCTTCTCGGGTCCGTCTATCATTCTCATTCAACTTGTGAAACCCAAAGACCTCTGAGGTGGTCTCGTAGAGACTAGATGGCGCAGTCGGTAAGCGCATGAGCGCGTTGTGCTCAAGGTCCCGGGTTCGAATCCCGGTCCCGTCTACCATTTTCATTCGACGTAACATGATTAATCTGTTACCTGGCGGTGAGGTTCACCGCAATCTAAGAGATTTCTATGTTTGTGAACCAGAAATGGAAAATGCTACCCAAATAAAGTACTTCCTATGGGAGTCGCCTCAGATGAGGAATCTAGTCTCTACGAGACCACCTCAGAGGTCTTTGGGTTTCACAAGTTGAATGAGAATGATAGACGGACCCGAGAAGCGAACGGGATGGCGCAGTCGGTAAGCGCATGAGCGCGTAGAGCTCAAGGTCCCGGGTTCGAATCCCGGTCCCGTCTACCATTTTCATTCGACGTAACATGATTAATCTGTTACCTGGCGGTGAGGTTCACCGCAATCTAAGAGATTTCTATGTTTGTGAACCCAATAATACTGTCAAACATGGGAGTAGTAGCCAAGAACCTGTTCCAATCGTTGCAAGAACTGGTACTCAAGCCACAATACTTCCAACTCATGCGAAAATCAGTTATCCTAAACACATCCCGCACAGTTCGGCGATTCTTATACATGTAATGTTTAATGATAACACCTTGATGTTTCTCTCCAAACCAAAATTACCATAAATGCGGTAAAGACGAGTCTCTGATTTCTCCAACCACAAGAATCCGACAGAAAGTTGTGAACACGATGGAAATAATAATAATAATTTAATCAGAACCCAGCTAACAGACAATCGCATGAGACATCCCAAAGCAGCAATAGAACGGATCACCCTTCCTACATCGTGAAGGATTAGGGATTATTGATAGACCACGTCTCCACAATAAACAAATTAATAGTCTGAGGCTGTATTTCTATGAAAAGCAAACATCACACGATATGTTTAGAGATATCTGAAAAACTTATATGAAAGCAGCATCTTTACTTTTATAAGATTCCTGCTATACCCTTCAATGTAAATCCGTAGATAATCAAAAACATACTAGAGATCAAAAACGCTGTATGGCACTTATGACAACTATTTGGAAAATATTGACGTTGACCAAGTGGCAACATATTTGTGGTTCAAAGTAAGGAAACTTATTTGGGGAAACAACCGGATTCGTGATGACTATCCAGTATATAGTAATATTAAAAAGGAATTATAGAAAATTCATCCAAGATGAAGAAATTGAAGATAAGAGCCGAAAACATAAATACGCATTAGATACCATTGAGCACATCACAGATTCATGTCGGCTTCTTGCAAATACAGATTACACCAAAAAGCACAAGAATGTAGTAAAAATTATTCACCAACACATTTCAGGAAACATAGCAGACACACCCTACTGTATATATAAACTTCCACCAGTCACTGATAATAACATTTGGAAACTTTACTGGGACAGTAAAGATTAAAACTGTCATAACCATACCAGCAAATCACCCTGGCATCATGCTCCTACACCGAAATAAGAAGGAAATTCATGAAATTGGTGTTGTCATCCCACTGACTAACAATATAGACAGAATTTAAAAATTAGCAAATACAAGGACTTGGCTGACCAGTTCACGTTGCAGAAGATCGTAATACTTGACACATGCCATATAGCGAAAAAGTTTTGGGAGAAGAGCTTGATTAAACTTGACAATCTTGATGTCAACTTCATCAAGTGGAAAAGATCCAGTTTCAAGCTGTGGAAAATATTCATTCACTCATACTAATAATAATAATAATAAAAACAATAATAAAACGAGTATAGAGCGGAAATTTCTGGGAAATGATGGAATTTAGATTGTGGTATATTAGGCTAGGGTTATTGATTGTGCTTTGATTTTGTTGAGATCTGTGCAATTAATGTTATGTACCAGAAAATGAGAACAATATAATAATAATAATAATAATAATAATAATAATGATAATGATAATAATGACGACGATGATGATCGTAATATCTAAGAGATATCTGAGGAATTGTGTAAAATTATAACCTTTTTTTCAGAACTTGAATGAAAGAAACTGAATTTCATTATAAATGTGCTTTCTTAGATTCAGTTCAAAATTATTCGTATAACTCGTATATTTGACGATTCAGAATTACAGCCATAAGGTATATTGATTGCTTCTTAAATATGTTTCTTACATGACTAAGTACAATATATTAAGTCGTATTTATAATCGTATTAATAGAACTAGTCATCTAATTCTTATATGGTTATATGGTGTTGAAATGTACCCTTATACTAAAAAATAAGAAAGTAACAATATTTGTATGAGAATATTCATTTAGTGAGGTTTTTGTGGTTTAGTGATTCAAGTAAACTCGGGTATTTTAGATATTAACTTAACAAAAAATGTAGTTTTCTCCCTTCACCCTCAACATTATTATTCGCAACGATCCCATTCCGACTATTCATTGCGTCCCCACACACCACACTCTTCACCACTGCCACCACCTTTACAGTCACCAAAGTCTCCTAAATCACGCAATCGCATTGCCCATTAATACAGCATTCTTCCAGCAAAGGGAAGAACTTCTCATCAAAAAATCCCGATCGCAGCCACCCAAGCTTCGTCAGCTCCTCTTCTTTTCTCCCGACTCCTTTTGCTCCCTTTCAACACCCTGCTCCTCCGCCCTCGTCCCCGCAGACCCTGCGTCCATCGCCAAGGCGAGACACCCCCTCCAAGTGGACTTTTTTCCGTTTCAATTTCGTTTTTTAATTCATTTCCGAGCCCTCTACGTCGTCAGCACTTCGCCGTGACGCGGTGGCGACGGAGGAGCAAGAGACGGGAGGAGGCGGCGGACGGGAGCGCCCTTTAATTGCGACAATCAAGCAGAGCGGCCTTAAAAAGCGCGGCGAGGGACCAGGACGGGAGGACAGTCCAAGGGATCGCCCTCAGGACACGAGAGATCGGTGAGAGTGAAGAACACGGAATGGAGTTGAGAATAACGTGAAGGGGGATTGGATGTGTGATACGGGAGGAAATAATATTATGTTTCCTTCATCGCATATGAGCTATATACATATGAAAAAAAACTCCAAGTCTTAGGGTATAATGATACAGGCAGCCTCTTTTCTTAAGATTTCAAATATTTTCAATTAATTTCTATATTTCTTGGGTGAAATGTGAAGAAATGTTGAATTCCGATCAATTTCGTAGATCAATACACTTAATTTGACAGGTTGTTGTAGTGATTGACGTCTGACTGACACTCGTTCATAAACACAGGGAAAAACTGTTATAAAAAACAGAATGATATGTTCACGCCAGACTGATATCGTATTTTGAAAGCTCACTAAGAAAGAATTTTTGAGATGTTTGATATTAAAAGGATGAATTAGAGGAAATAAGATTTTTCCAATTGTTGGTAGATTTACACCAGCAAATTAAGGTGACATTTCAGTTCTTGTATGTAAACGTTGGTAATTTAAATATCTACATCCAGGTTACTGGTTTTTTCTGTATTTCATTTTTACTGTGTGCAAAACGGTAGGAATAATTTCAGCATTCGTCGTTCATGCACTATACCGTACATCATACGGTATAGTATATTATTTTTATTATATTTCACAAGCAAACTCAGGTATCATCTTGGATTTTGTATGTAGACGCTGCTAAATCAAAAATCTAAAAATAAATTTCAAGGTTTTTCGATATTGAAGAAAGGTAGTGGATTGATGGGAGTCTTAAATTGGAGAAAGGTAGTGAAATGACGGGATGCGTTACTTTGACTAACTCATTTATCGACGCAGAAAAATAACAATTTGAGAAAGTTGAAAGTTGGACTTGAGTGAGTATAAGGTTCTGCTTGCAAATTGCCCTCCAATACCCATCAAGGCAACACTTTGTTCTACATCGCAACACTTCATACCACATCCTATTTCGTTAGATTCTTTGTATCCGTCAGTAATGGTGTCCCTGGCGATTTCGTTGGAATTGTTATCTAGAATGCAAAGTTTAAATTCAGCCATATATTTTTATTTTATATATTAATAGCTTATTTTGCTCGACGTTGCCCAGAATTATAATATAATATTCTAAATTCATTTACTAGTTTCCATATTTCCCTACTTTCGTGATATTAAATTTTACCTTTTGTTAATTTTAAATCTGAATAATTTAAATTTAAATGTATTAAGCATATTTTGCATTTTACTTGCTATAACCTTTAAGAAGAGACTTTTGAAATTTCAAATAATTTCACAGTTTACTTTTCCAGATTTCCTTGCCACAGATATTCCATAGAATTTACTTTTATTAGTATAGATTGAGCAAATGGTGTGTGTCCTGGGTAGGAAACAATCCTGTGACTCTAGACTTGGAGGGTCCAGAGTTTAACTGTCTAAGGCAGTGATCCAATAATAAATTTATTGTCAAAAAACAGTACAGACTGCGTATGACCACGTGGAGGACAATAAACTAATTTACTCTCCGGAAGCAAGCAAGGGACCATCCCATCAATTCCGATCAAGAGCTCTAAGACAGAGGCGGATTCAAAAATTTCAGCAAAAGTTCCTAGATAAGATAAAAAGTTAGCTGCGAGTTATAATACAAATAGAATGTCAATATGTTTGTAATTTAACGCAAATATGTTTGTAAATCTACATGTACAAGTTATTATCTAACTATAGATTATTCTGAGTATAGTGTTTAAAAATCGTAAGAATTGAAAAAACACTAAATTCACGGTTTATTGTTACAATAAACATGCCCCTAGACAAAGCCTAGAGAACCTGTATAAGAAATCCGCCTCTACCCGAAGGAAAAACGGAGAAAAACCCGGGCCAGGATCCCTAACCTTCTTTGCTTTACAATGTAAAAATGTAAAAAAAAAGTTAGTGTGAATATTTCACGATTGTACAATCCTTACGAACAGCAAGTGTCTTTGTCTTATCAATTTGTCATAATCTGTGAGTGAAACAGTGGTCCACACAAGTGTTTGTGCGACTTGTAAAAATTCTTTACTAAACAGAGGATTTGCCGTTTATTGACAGCACATTCTCGTGGTATACCTGTAAGATACTAAGAAGATGTACACGGTTACAAGCGAGCCTTGTAAGAAACTAGTGAATACGGCGTAGCTCGCGCGTAGACTGATCAAGAAGAAAGTAGGTCGACCTAAAGGGTTACAGAATACTAAACATCCACACAATAAAGTCACTAAACCTCCACAGAGTAGAGAGAAATCTCCAGAGAGTAAAGAAAACTTTCCACGGAGAAGAGAACGAAATAAAATACTTGAGGCAACTGGCTCAAGCTACATATTCTTGCTATATAAACTGGACCACACAGCCACTCATCAACCAAATTATTCAGGGGACTCGCAACAATGACTTCGGCTTCGAGTCGACAAATGGAGCAATGTCAATTTAGCGACTCATGGACATGTACTAAGTACATTTTAAGTAGTATATGTGACTAATATGTTTTTTAATAGTACATTTCAGTCAGAATTCTCAAGAAGAATTCTATATACAATTGATGAAGTCATCTTTTCCACATCATTACTTCTGATGCATATAACCTGAAAACATCTTTAAGAATTCCACTCCGTCAACCGGAAATTGGGAGTCAAGTGTTCTACTGGTGAATTAGCTGTTGATGGACTAAACTATCACCACGAATCACAAGAAGGCAACTAATTCATTCTCAACAAATTCAGTTGGTTTTATATCCTTACAAATTCTGAAAGTACTTCAGTTTAAATTTCAATTTGTTTTCTATGCTTATGCATACCTGTGGTACAGACCACATACTATTGGATACATATCAAAATTTATAAGGAGAAAGTAATTCAGTTTAAATTTTTTCATTCTTTGTTCAATGTATGTGAGTATATATATAATGATCACGTACTCAAAATTTTGATATCTATAAAGGAGTAATTCTGTTTACATAAACTTAGTAAAGTCATTATTTTTCATGCTTTTTGTATTAATATAACTTATCAGTAGAGATAACATTCTGTCAATTTATATCTCAACTTTTGTAATCAAATAAGGTAATTCTGTTTATGTAGATTTAATTAATTTAATGTTATTTGTAACAATGTAACTTTGTAGTAAAAAATACATGCTACTAAGTTATATATCAAATATTGGAAATCAATTTAAGTAATTGTTTTTGTAAAATTTAAGTATGTTAATTTCTGAGTTTACGAAATTGTAAACTAGTGAATAATCTTTGTTTAATAAATTTTTTTCACAAAAATGAACATATGAGTTATAATCTAACGACTGCTTATTAACTCAGTTTCCTTTATGTTAGAGTCTAACCACTCATAACAGATACAAACTATTTAACGAACATCGCTGATCGATTACAATATAAATTTTGTTGTTGTTTTTCTTTCAAGTGATGCTGGTGGTTTACGCTTGGTAGTTGCGTATTGGTATTCGTTACTTCAATACCTCTTTTACTAGGTATCGGTGGATGAGATTCTATAATTGTTTTTAACTTTTCGGATTAATTAATTAATTTTCGGATTATTTTCCCCCTAAAAGCATTTTACTACTTCACGTTATACTATGTTCTATAAGCTCTTCAAAAAATCCATCTTTTAAAACCATCAACAAAATTGGACTTGGAGATATGGGTAGGACACTAATATACAGAAAGGTTTTTGGTATTTCTGCTATGAATCCTGTCACTTTCAAACACCAATTTTCGTTGCTGAAGCACTTTATGCATGAAAGTTTGCGAATTTCAGAATCGAATAAGATATTAACCTAGAAGCGTCTTCTGTTGCAAATATTATAATCTTTTGTACTTTTTGTTTTTCAATATGTCTCCTGGTTTTCTATATTACTTGGTTCCTAATAACAAACGATTTCTTTCCGGTATTTACGAGAGTGTCAGAAGTCGATCTAAGCTATTGGAGATGGGGGACGTTCCATTCAGTGTCGTAAGAGATTGAAATCTTGTATCGGATGAATCAGTTTCTGCTCTATGAAAGGTTCTGCGAAATGTGTGGGGAGAAATTAATGCAGCAGGCCAGTTTGTGACATTGCAATAGATAAAATAAGTGTAACAGACTTACATTGTTTATGGATATGGTGGTACAAATTGCTACACTGCATCATCCCTTCAGTTAATTTCTTTGGATATTAATTTGGTTTGGAATACTCATGTCAATAACATTAGTAATTTTTATTATCAACGAAAATAGTATGTGCTTTACTGGCATCAGGAAGGTTTCTGGAAGGAAAAAGTATTATCTGTTTTTTTTCTATTATTATGATTATCCTTCTTCTTTTTCTTCTTCTGATGTTTCTCGGGATTCTCCCCGAATTTTAGTATAATAGAAGGCTTTTCTTGCAAAAGCAGATTGAACAATTCATAATTTAAAGCAAGTCATTTCTTTTTCTGGAAATTATTTCTGGTTACAGGATATGTCCTCAGTGTCACTGTCACTTACATTATCTTCAAAACTAAAACTTTTATGCCCAATTTGCCTAATAATAGCATGCATGATTTTCTAATATTCCTGTGCTTGAAATGATAATGGGAAGGATCAAAAGGGATTTGTGTCGAGTGGTTTGTCACAGTTCATATGCAAGGTCACTACATTTTATAATTTTTCCTCCGTATGTTTCCTGCAGTTATATTTAAAGTGGAACAGCAATGTCAATAAGATTTGTTCAAAAGGAATTTTTGTCTATTATTACGATGTCAATTCTATGGTTTTGAAAGGTTTTGTGCGAGTGAATGGTTGTATCAAAGTAGGTTATAGAATTTTCATTTTCCAAAACTACTTCTTCTTTGTAGGGCAATATGGAACCAATTTACTTTGAAAGCACCATTTAGTCAGCTGTTGGTGTACTTTGTCAGAAACCTGATTATAGCGTTGTAAGTATTCACTTAGCGCCATTCGTGTGCTTCCAGATGTGATGTGATCGACATTATCAGTGTGGATGTTGCATAGGCGGCATTAGTCGTTGGTGTTAGAAGAGTCCTTCTTCATATATTTCTTAAAGATTTGTAAAGTTATCACCACCTTATCTTTATTATTATTATTATTATTATTATTATTATTATTATTATTATTATTATTATTATTAGAAATTGCTGTTCAGAACCTGACACGACGCATGGTGGAGAAGAAATATTTTTAGAATATAAAGATACAGACATAAAAGGACATCTCGAACTGGTCATGGAAATTACTTGTCTAGTACTCTAGTGGAAAAATATAAGACATCAGACAAACATCATGAGTAACCTATTTGAAAATTTATTGAGTTATATTAGTTTTCTAGGTTAAAAAAGGTCTTTTTACGTTGTGAAATTAGCACTTCGTTATTCAAATTTAATTCCTATTTTCACTTGTCATTCTACAAAGTAATTTAGGTTAACTCCCGACTAGGAAGCTCCCAAATTTGTATTAGTTTCATCTAATCATTCATCATTAGAACTATCATTATTCCCAGAAAANTCCCCACCCCCTACTCATGAGCGCTTTTTCATCATTTTTGCAGCATTTTGGCTTCCGAAACCTTAGGAAACCCATTACTTGTATCATGGTTGACGTCAGATACTCATAACCACTATTATCAGCATTGAAGTTTTCTGCAATATTAAAAATAATTTTATGTAATTCATTTACATTAATTACAGAACAATTTCCCATTTCATTCACCGATGGTGACACCTTCCAACTTCGCAGTTTGCAAAAGACATATGCGTACACACATTGAGTAATTTTTTTTTTCATATTTTTAATCATTACAAGTATTTAATCTTAATAATTAAGGTTTTTTTATAAATATATACATAATACACTATTAATGAACTATGATGTTCTTATTTCATTCTTTAAGTGGGTACAGTTTCCTAGACTACTGCCATAACGCTTTTGATAGTAAACCAGATTCATTAGGAGAAACTTTATGTCAAGTGACATGCCAATCCACAATTTCCTCATAGACTCTATATCCTCCGCCGTGACTCTTCTCCACAGCCTCCAACCTTGCGCCACCGACGTCGCCTCCACGGCCGTCGAGCTGCCATTTCCTTCTTCCTTCTCTTCTCCTTTGCTTTCTCCTCCAGCTCGTTCTGCTTGCTACGCGAGGCTCACCACCACCACGACGACGGCGGAGTGGAGGGGAGAGGAGGAGATGGAGGACCGAGGGAGACCGACGGTGGAGGCGGGTGCCCGGCGCGCCCGCGGCTGCCCGACCGGCCACCGCCCTGGTTTCGCATGCGGACGCTAGATGTCCCCACTGAACTGCCCCACGCCGCCGCGGGCACCGTCGTCGTAGTCGTCTCCACCTCCCTCGTCCCAAAGCTTTCCGGCGCCGACCCTCTTTCTCTCGCGCTCCCTCTCCTCTCCCACCCTCCCTTCGCCGACAGCCCCTACCCTTTCGCCCTCTTAGATTTCCAGCCCCCTCTCAGATCAATAGTCCAAAAAGACCCCCACACATGTTGCCGGCTCCTAAAATGAGGGCAGTTATTGAATTACAAGGCAGGAGCAGGCTCCCTTATTGGAAGCGAATCTAATTTGGCTGCAGCGTCGCCGGGCCTCATTTGTCCGAATTACTCCGGGTGGCGGAGGGGGCACCATTATCAAGCCTCTGGCACCGTCGGCGGCCCTTGCCCCTGGCTCCCCGCTGCCACGGCGATCCCCACTACCACCCGCTTCTCCTCGTGGAGTGTGAGCTTGCGATGCAATTTGTGAAATATATGCGACACTCCCGCTGCCATTATCTTAACACAATGTGCAGAAATTTCGGGCTCGCGGAGCTGTGCATGGAGAGGAGGTCGGGTGCGAAGAAGGGCAAAGGGAAGTCTGAGGAAAAGAGTGTGATGAGGGAAGGGGGGAAGGGAAGCGTTGTGGACAGGGACATAGATGAGGGGAGACCGCATGGAGATCGGCATGGCTCGGTGACTGGATAAGGCTCTGGTTACATCGAGGTGGTGGGTGGGTGGAGGAGAGGTGTCGACAGAAGATGCTGCTCGCCTTTGTCTCTTTGTATTATTATTGTCTTCGAACAGATATGCAAATAGAAATGCAATCTATACAAAAGAAGACAATTCGAGAGTATGATAAATGACTATTATTAATGAGGTTTTCACGAAGTAACCCTATAATATTAATTATATTTTTGGTGAAGGAATTTACGATTTTCAAACGTCAAAAATGATTAATGTAATGTCAGTTTGCCCAGACTATGCGTTTATGAACGAAAAGAATATTTAAGGAAGAAGGTAGAACATTTTTTACTTTTTATCAAAATATTCAATATTTTTTTACGTACGCTTTCTGTATCAATAAAGAATACCCTGGAGCAAGTTTTCATGTTGTATGTGTTGCAAAGTAAAAAGTCATAACCCTATAGTGAAGTCATTTCTAATTGCCGTAGAACCTTAGATTTTGTTTCATAATATTGGAAACAGCACAAATTAAATANTGGAGCAAGTTTTCATGTTGTATGTGTTGCAAAGTAAAAAGTCATAACCCTATAGTGAAGTCATTTCTAATTGCCGTAGAACCTTAGATTTTGTTTCATAATATTGGAAACAGCACAAATTAAATAAAAATTGAAATGTTTTCCATTAACTTCCACATTTTATTTATTTACTTTATCTCTTTTGGCGAGGTTCTGGTCATGTGGTCTACTCTTCCACTTTACCTTTAAACTTGGGAGACGGAACTGAGATGCTGGATTGCCGGGGAACTTATGGTATCAAACCGACGTTTGTCTGGAGTAGGTGAGGAAAGCTCCAGCTGAAAACCTCCCCTAGTTCGGCTTTGAAACCACACACTTCTGCTCAGAGCGATGATGGAAGCAAAAACTCTACCACTAGCCCACCGCTGTTATAAGTATATGTATATAAAATTAGTATCAAAATGTTGGCAAGTTCAAATAAAATTTTAATTTTTTAATTTGTGACTTAATCCCAAGAAATTACAGTTAAATCATTTTAGTTTTTTGATAGATTATAGTAATTTTTTAGTTGTCTTAAACTGTCTCGGGAAATGATCGAACATCCTTCACCTAATTAATTTCAAATTAGTGTATTTTTTCATTCTAAAAAACCGTAATAAAATGTATAAAATGATCACATGTGCCTCACTCTCCTGTACATACTTTAAATGAAAAGAAATGTTGGAAAATTGAGCTGTTTAATCCAATTAGTAAATGTATAAATGATCTTCCTGTGTATTTAGGGTCATTACGCTTCTTAATTATGAAGTATTCAAAATAATACTTATCATAAAAATGTAATTATGTAAGAATATCCACAAAATCTTTCTTGAAGCATAATGCTCATCTTTGACTAAAGTTTCTATTTATTACCTTTACTTATTACCATTATTTATGAATACCTTCTTTCCTAGTTTGTAATGCGGTTTGCAATATGTATTCACGCAAAAATTAAAAGTGAAAGTATCTATCATTATGTATGACAACGAATATTTACTTTTATATAGAAAAACTATTATATTTATCTCAATAACATTGCAGATACAAATTAATCCCACGTGTTCGTTTAAGACAAGTTTCACTCGGTTTCACAATTAGCATTAACGATGTACTAGAGTGCTGAATCTTAAATTCTGTATAAAATTATGAATGTTTACTTTGATATAGCAATTCTATCTTATTTGCCTGAGAAATATGGCAGATACTACTTTCCCCATATCATCTAGGCGTATGCAAGTTCCACCCTGTTTCGTATTTAACATTAACAATTTAAACAGGACATCAGAACAGTTACGAATAGAACAATGGATTATTACGTTACTCACGTGCCCTACGAATGTGTTTATTATTCATTACTTACCAGATGATTCAGTTATTTCATTTGTCTGGAATCGAAAAGTCATGTTACATTTCTTTAAATAAATAAGTCTGGTGGCGTATTTTCTGAGTGCCAATATCTAGGAAAGGACAGGGTGGAAGTTGAAACGATAGGATTCACTCTACATTAAAATAAAGAAGTATTATTATTCTATTTGTGTAAATTAACACCCATCCGGTTACGCATAAAAGGAACTAACAATTTCTGAGACAAATTTGTGTTAATGTACGTGATGATAATTCATCGTAAATTTTTATTAAAAATAATTTTTTACTATCCAAATGAATAAGGCTGTGTCAATTAAAGATTTTTTCTCTTTAAACTGTTCTCTGCAGCATTGATGTCATCCCCAAAACATTGCAGTACCTTAGAGACAACGAAACACCTCTTCGAAAAACAGCTAAAAATTATTTTGCAGATTGTGCCTATTCATATCTTTGACATTTGTCTTATTATTGTCATTTTAACAACAGGGTGTATTTATGAAATTAAACACCAAAACTAAAATTGTTTTGCCTATTTTATGGCGATGATTAATTAATATTTTTGTGCTTTATCATTAATTATTTTGTTCTTTAATGCACTTATATAATGATTTATTGTAATTTTTTATTTCATTTTCTGTCATTTTATGTTAATTTTATAGTTTGTATTTTTGACATTGTAATATGTAATTTGATTATTTTACCTCATTCATCGATTTTTTTTCTTATCAGGATACACTCTGTTCTATATTTATACGCCAACTTTTGTTTTCAAGTGCGCTTATATTAACACAAAATAAAAAATACAAACATAGGAGAGTCCAGCATGATATTTATGCGTTTAATCGTAAACCTTTTAATTTTAGATAACGCTATCTTTTATATCTGTTTCCTTTTTTGTAGGGATTATCGCACGGGAATATATTATATAAACCATATATTACATAAGCCGTTAAACTATACATCATTGTATTATCGTCACATCACAAATACTTCTTATTCCTGTGACAAATTTCCGCCGAATCATCATTTTCACAGTAGTGTTGTCCTAGAATTCCTAGGTCCAAGCAGTAGACTCTTACTCTCTTATGTCAGGTTCAGAAGTATATTTCTTATTTGTCTTGTACTTTCTTAGTGGAGTAAAGTTCATCATGTTTCCATATACATCATTTCTTCCATCATTTTAATCATCACTGTTCTTCCCACCTTATTACGAGCCATCGCATCTTCGACCCTTTCCTTCACCCTTCCATTGCCCCTTGGAGGCCAGCTGCTTCCACTCGCTAATTTCTCCGCCGCTATCCCCGGGAATAAGGGTGAGGGTAAGGGAACACAGAGAGAAATCCAACGTCGTGGCCACGCGTGCGAAAAAAAGGGAGAAATCCTACGCAGAGGGAAACGATACGCCTCCAATGGGGGGGGGGGGG
>NNCF01126910.1:494242-582729 GCA_002313205.1 Laupala kohalensis | reverse complement strand
TTTTTTTGAAATTGCTAGTTCTATGAATGGAAAATAAAGTTCCACATTATTTTGTGGTCTTTGCGACAAACATTTTGAAATGCAATCATTAATTTTCTGCAGAAGGAGATCTACGGAAGAAATTAACAAGGAGCTCAAATTTTATATTAATCTAAAATGTTATCCATGCTGTTCCTGATAAGAGTTAAAAATCTTGTTGACGTATATTGACAAAGAAACTAAATGTTTTTTTTTTAATATTTGAGTATTCAAGGAAGACAAGAATAGATATATGTAAAATTGCTTAGTATACTGAAGATTAGGGATGTGAAGTCAGAAGAAGGGGACTGGGTGAGAAGAAGAAAAAGACTCGATGGAGTGAAAGAGAAAAAGGATTCAGGGTGAAACCCGAAGCGGCGCCTAACCTCCAGAGAAGTGGCAGGAGGGTCCGAGCGTCGAAGAGGAGGAGGGGGAGCAGCAAGAGAAAAAGAAGTGGGATGGTGTGCAGGGCTTGCGTCTGACGGCCCTGAGTTATACGCTCCTTGTATTTGTTTCGCGTTAAGTGGGGACCGCGCTGCGAAAGGACGCAGGGGTGGTCGGCACCGAACATGAGACATATTAGTTCTGGAGTTAAAACCGGTCCCTACACATACGTGCAACTCCTCTTCTGAGTTAGCTCCGTCGCTGTTTCTTCCATCTTGTTTTCGACCTTCTTTAAATATGCGACTACGCCTGTGTTACAAATAGACACAATTTCTCCTTACTCTTATAATTATATACGAAATTTTGCATTTCACCAAGTCCTGAGCAAAAACTTAAAACTCAAGAGTTTCCAATATGAGCATCTCAACATATATTCCTGCCGTCCAGCAGATTTGTGTCCAAATCTCCCACTTTTGGTAATCTATGGCATATCATTGTCATATGGTTTTTTCTCATCATTTAATTTTGGTCTGCATATCAAAATTTCACATATTCACATTAGTAAAAATACAGCTGTCTTGTATAAAAATATTGCATCCACTCCCCGTCAATATTTTCTCTCTTGCTAGGATAATGCTTCGGAAATTATACGTAATCAAATCTCGCTTATCCACATACTGGCACATAAACGTAACTGTCTGGTCCCCCTTCATACATACTGGCAATATCGTTGAAGTAATTGCTACACATATCCAAAAATTATAAATATTTCCTACTTCACTTACTTTACGTGTGTCGTGATTTTCTCTTCATCAAGAAATATGTACATTGTTTTAAACTCAGTAACATATGGCAAATAATTAAGCAAAGCTTAGCATGAGAAAGTACCAAATCCATTGGCAAAAGTTGTTTAAAAACAATTTTCAATAGTTATCATAGTATAGCACCCAAGAGTCTTTTTGTTTCTGAATTCATCAACTCAGATAAGAGAAATTGTTTTTCTTTAATGATTCCAAGGATTAATAATTTCTTTGTGGAAAGTGTTACTAACTCGATCACTTCCCCCCTTCCTTCGTCATTTCCGCCTCAGTCCCACACCATTTCCCTTTCGTCATGCTGAGTCGACTTCATTGCATCGCTTGTGAAATTTTGATAATAGCGCAAGAATTTATTGAGCGCTATTGTGTGTGTAGGGGGGAGGGAATCGGAGCTTGTTTTCAATATCCGCGAGATGGGCAGAGCGTACGTGACAAATTGTGACGCACTTCCGACAGTTTACGGTTGCCCAATCGAACATTGATTCTTTGCTCTTAATATATCCAGAAGTGGCTTGATATACACGTGCAAAACGACGTAATCCGAAAACATATCAAGCTCAACATGCTTCTTTAAAAATAGTTTCATTCAAATGTGGCATAGTCGTGTAATTATTTCGATAGTTATTTTTTATCCCTCCGATGATATAAAATTAGATATAGTTTTAAATAACAAATCCGGAAAGAATATAATATTTGTAATTTGGTTACATAAAAAAATGGTAAGAATTTATTAATTTAGTGCACGGATTTTGACTCAAATTAATAAAACACATTGAGACATTTAATAGTTACGATACAGGCTACTTCAGTTATACTTCAATTACAAGTATTTCTAATACCATTTCCTTCTGCTTTTTGTGTTTCATTTATTCGCTCTATGATGTTTCCTCTATTTTTTGAACTCTCAAACTCACTCGTTTATAGAAATTACAATTATCTTGATCTTTATTTTTTTAATAGTGTTGTGTTAAAATATTTTTATGATGTTTAAATTGTAAGTTTTCCTATATGTGTGTCATATTATTATGGTAATTGTTATATTATAATATTAACCTGTTCGGCCCTAAGTCGCCATCCTGATTGAGGGTTTTTCTGGGTTTTTCCTCAATCGCTCAAGGTTTCCCGGCATTGTCCCCCTAAGCTTTCCTTTCCCAGAATTAAATGTAAACGTTTTTCCTCCCTTATTTCTCTACTTCTCTATAAATTGTAATTATTTTTCTTACGTGGTTAGACGGTAGAGCAGACCCTATGATCTAAGTCTCGCCACTAAACAAAGACATTTTTATTATTATTATTATTTTTATTATTATTATTATATTTCAATTCAAGTCTTAATAGTTTCAACTTCATTTAACATAAAGTTTTCTAAATTTCGCTTGTTGATTTTGAACGAGAGCCCCTTCAATAGGATATCCATCATTATCAGGATGGCAAGACAGGTGCGTCGTGTTTGTTGCAACAACAAACGAACATTATATTAATATTTTATCCATCATTCATATTACCGGATGTATTAATTTTAACTTAAAACAAACTCTCATTATTCCTTCAATAAGGAGAATCTTCAGATTTTAGATATTGGCCATGTAAGATGACAACAGAGGTGGATGAAAGATTACGAACTTAATGTTTACTCTAAATAATTTTTGTTAAAAATTTAAACCTTGGCGTAGAAAAATTGTATTTATCTCCAAACAATAACCTGAGCACATAATTTGGTAAGTAATTTTGTCTCGTTAAACTCATTTCTCATTATTTTGTATATTTCCTCCTTGTTCCATGTTCATTGGCGTGATTCACTTCTTTAAATATTTTCTTTCTTACAATACATTTGTCTTGAAATATAATTGCAAGTGCTTATTTCTTTAACTTCTCGTCTCAATATTCCATATATTTCGGCAACAAAATAGTTGATCTAAATAACTGTATTCCTTAGTTGAAATATCCTACAGTGACATTCCAACGCTCTAGGTTTATTAAAGGTTGAGAATCACATCTGAAAACAAATGGATGAATTACCAGAAAGAAAGAAGTTGATTTTTATTAGTTGATTATTAATCCAACTCAGCAACTAGAACATGAAACAATATTTAAATAATCTACTCTCTCGTCAAAATCTTTATATAACCGATAAAAAGTTTTGACCATCACCAACATGACAGAAGAAATGTCACCTTCTGTCGTTCTCCTGGTCTAACACAACTTAAGAAATTATGATAAAAAATCTGACCATATATTATTCGTTTGGCTGTGTGTCTGATTCATGAATGAATTGAAGTTGCGAGTCTCAAGAGAATTTTGACCACGTTTTGCACTGAAACATTTTTCTCCTGTTTTAAAGTTACAGAATTATTTTATATATGATTAAATAAAGTCGATGCAACATGTAATAAATACTCAATACATTTATACCAAAACATTCTAAGGTGTAATAAAAAAGTTTGATCAGTTTTAATCAGGAAAAATTCTTTTCACTTTCAGAGAAGCATAGGCAATTGCCTAGAGGCGCACGATTTTACGGGGCGCCGGAAAAAAAGGAGATGAAAAATAGCAATATTTTTAATTTACTATTATTATAATCCTGTTCTATTATATTAATTCTTTTTAAATTTCCTATAATTTTAATTTAATAATCGTTTTAAGTATGTTTAATCTTATGAGTAAGTCCAAATTAAATAGTTTATACTAATCAGTACTTTATAATAACACATATGAATAGTAAAAACCAAAATTCAAATCATTTATAAGTATAAACAATAAAAAGATATAAAATGTATAATAATTAAGAAAAATAATAAATAAATTACTAAATTTATGTGTATAAAATGTGCTCTAAAAGGGCGCAATATTCACTACTACCAAGGGGTGCAAAACTTGTAATACAGGTTAACACAAACTTGTTCACCAGTTGGTCAGTTTGACTTTGTTTAACCACCAATTGATGAATCCTATTATGAATCAATTAACATATATAAATAAGAAAAATGTAATTATTTCTGGAAAATTTAAGGATATTTTCTGTTGATCACGGTTGCCACCCGCTCAGCACATCGTTTCCTCCGTAGGCTACTTTACAGCACCTTCGGGTCCGCCTCAGGGCGTCTGCCAACAAACTCCCTTGTCACCTTCTTCCTCTACTCTCAGCACAAGGCTGCTCTAAATCAAGCTCCTTCCCTACCACCCCGGCATCTTTCATAGCGTCTTTTATTGTTAAATCTACCTTGGCTCTCTCCCTCTCGATTTTAAAAACAGCTTCTGGCTCTGGCGTCATCGGTCGCTGTCTCTGCCGTCACCCCAACCTCCACCTCCGCCCCTCGGTTCGGCCCCCTGAGGGTGAAAAATTGAGCACGCGGGGTTCGCGGAGACCAAAGGGAGGTGAGTGTTAATGTATGCTTCCCCTCAGAGTCGACAGAATGCGCCCTTGTCGCCGCGAGGCGTCCCGCTTTCTTTTGTTTTTCCATCGATTGTTTGATTGTATTTTGTTTATGTTTGCGATTCTCTCGAGCTTCAGGGCGGAACTTGCTAAAGGTCTGCAAGGGAACTTCTTCTACCGGAGTTTTCGAGAATCTTCTCGTTGATTTTTGTTTTCTGTTTCCTTTAGCGAGAAAAAAGCGCTCCTTGTCCGTTCGTTCATTCTTCCGGAGAGATGTGAATAGATGGTTGCGTGCAAAGACTCCGCTTTTTGAATGCTGTATGCTTGGCATGTGCATGCATTGAGGAACACATTATCATCGATCACTTTAAAAAGACGAGTCTTTCTCTTTAAGTTGTTCTGTTCCATCGGTAGAAAAGAGCGCACACGCTGTTTCATTAACTTTCCTTAAGTTTCACTCAAATTAATTCATTGAATAAATTAAACTTATGAATAAAATATTCAATAAATTCTGACTTCGAACTTTTTTGTTCAAGAGTTAGATTTTTTTGCGTTTTCAGTATACTTTCAGAGGGCAACGTTTCGACTCGTGATTTAAAAATGCACAAAATGTATTTAAATCCTCCATTTAAATAGATAGTTAATAGTAGATAGATAATAGTAAATAGAATTAAACAACAGTGATTTGAAAAAACCACCACGATGAGATAAAACGAGATAGAACGTAGAGTTACATAAAATAACTTCTCATATCATGATGTATATTCTAAGTATACATGCAATGCACTATCATTAACGACAATTCGTCAAATTGCTGATGAAATATATCATATGCAGATCAATTAATCGAAATATCTATTCGTCGGCCTATTTTTTACGATTTTTTTGTTCATATATAGAATTTGAAAAATCCTACTATTGTTATAAAAAATGCAAAAATTTATAATAAGATATCTCTTTTGATATGGATGGAACTCCGTGATAGCTTTACTTTTTTATTTGGTAGAGAAGGATTTTTATAATAATACTAGGTTGATGATATTTAATATATCTACCGCTACGTTGGTTAACTACATTTGTTAAGAAAATTGGTGATCAATACTTTATCTCTAAAATGTATATTTAAACAAATATTCGGAAGAAATTTAAAAATATTTTTTTATGAAATGGTTTCAAAATGATTCATCGTGGTCTTTACATTATGCGAAAATAAACGTCCGCCCGCAAGAAAACAGTTTCCCTCTGGGCTGCAATCGTTAGAATTTCGCCCGCTCGTTGCTCGCCTTGAGGCGGTTAGTCGTCGGCGTTCTTTTACTGCCAAAACAAAAGAGCGTTCGGAGGTCGAGTGTTGGGCGCCGCTTATGCGCCAGCAGCTTGTGTTGCAGCTGAGAACGCCTTAAACTCGCAAATTCGCTGCCAGATGTCGGTGCTGCTGCTCGAATAGTATGCGGCTCTTGTTTCGTCGATTACTGTGCCAACGTCATGACTCTGCTTACGGCTTAAGTTTGCTAAGGATGGGAGTAGCAACGGAACAGCTCCGAGCAGTGAATCACTTTTCCTCTGGTTGAAGGACCGTGAACAATTTATTTTATTTATTGATAGAGAAGTATTAATTAAAAATAAATTATTTAAACAAAATGCAAAGAACTGCAATTTACTCGTCACAAATACGTTTTTAAAATTTTTTTTTACTTTGGTAAGATTCAGTATAGCACAGTGATTTCCACAAATTTATTTTCATAATATTCTAAGATATATTATTTTAATTTACATTCAATTATCTTCCTCTGTTTGATTTGTCATAATTTTTACATTTTTTGATACAATTTTTACATTTCCAATATTGTGTGCATGTCGCAGTTTGTTTTGTCTTATTTCATAGTAACAATAACCTAATATCAGGAAATGCAAAAACATAATATTGTGTACATTAAAAATACATACTTTTGCATTTTAATACCCATTTTTAAGGATATTTCGCTAAATAATTTTTCATGTAATTAAATAATCCAATGCATTTACGAATTAAAAAAGTTAAAAGAAAATAAACACTCCCATTATTTAAAAACTACATTGAAAGTATAATTATTTGAAATTTCCATTATTACAGAAAGGCAAATAAAATTCCTAGAAACTAAGACTTTTCCTCTTCCTCCTTCAGAATCAATTTTTTATTTTCCCGCCAATGAGATTGCACCTCAAAATATGAGTGCTACGCGAGTCTATTTCGTGTAGATAAACGTTAACATTTTATTTAAATTAAAAATTCTTTTCTTAATGGCGTGAAAAGTCAAGCGTCAGAGGGAGATTCCTGCCAGAGCGACTGCTTCCGTGGAGCTATCGGCAACATTTCCTTACCATTAGCCTCCAGAAGTGTGGGGAGGGACCGAGGAATGGTTTTACTCAGAGAGACATGCCGTAAGGGGCTTTGCTCTTCATCCCACACTTTCTTTCTATTTCGCCACCACACGGATACTATTTCTGCTTCGTCTACTCACGCACGTTCACTCCCCCATTCGCTATCACGGATACATTGATGAATCGACGTAAACTCCCCGTGCAATTATTTTCCAATTGTAATGAAACCTTTAAACAAAATTGTAATAACCACAAAATTCTAGAACAAAGAATTACAGATATTTGGAAAATCCGTAGAAATAAAGTTAAGGAAAATCAAATATACTTGTTTGATAGTAAGCATAAATCATGAATTAGTTTCATGCATAATGTTAGTTTGGTTGGTTATTTCAAAATAATTAAATATTTTTTATTAAAAATAGCAAATATCAGTGACTTCATTAAATTCTCATCCTCTTATCAAACCATCATTCCAGAAAGTTTTCATTATCTCTATATATAATTCATTATAGTTTTCATTATCTTTTTGACAATAGATTTAATTCATTTAATTGATCTTTTAGGGCACGATGCTCATCGTCTGATTTTGTTTAATTATTTATCAGGATATGTTATATTTGCAACGTTTCAGACGTACTGGTACTTTGAGTAATGATGTTCCCATTCGTTAGGCATTCTCCGGTTGAAATGTTGAAAAACGATCGACCAATATCACGTTACATTAGTAGCAAGGTACGGAGAAACTTTGATACCATCTTACTACGAACATTATTGTAGTTCCTAAAATATAAATTTTATTCTTTCTCTTCATATTGACAGTAACAATTAACAAAATCATCCCGAACTATATTCTTCTCTCAACGATTCCGGCTGTAGTTAATGATAGTTTCATGTTGACTAACAGCAGAGAGAAATGTACGAATAAAATTATTGTCGAGATGACTCAAAGAAGTCCACAGTCGGCGATGATAGAAAAACCGTCCCTGCGATCAGTTTTAGGGAAATCAGTTCTAGAGTAAATTCGGAGACGACGATTGTGGTAGCAGAATTTGGGGAGAGATATACGAAAAGAAAAAACGATTCGGATTCTACTGCAATGCGTTATTGGTCGAAACGATCACATAATGAATAATGTCTAGAAAAAAGTCGATGGAAAACTATATTTGTACTTTTACGGCAATAACTAGATATAAAATACAACAACAACATTAATTTTAAAAACTTCGACTTCAAGTTTTTCTTTAAATGTGTCTAAAAAACTATTTTATTTTTTTTGAAATCATTGATGACGTTAAGCAAAAATGGAAATATTGCCTGTGTAGTAGTTTAATAGACTTGAAATACAAAATATAGTTAATAAAATCAGCAGATGAACTACTTAATGGAATTTTTTCTTACCATCATAAGTATTACTAAATATTGTATGTAATATTATTGGCAAATATAGTATGTAACTTATATATATATATATATATATATAGAGAGAGAGAGAGAGAGAGGAGAATAAATTAAGGATTGAGAGAAAAATATAAGGTATTATCAATATAATTTTGTGAGACACAAAATTTAAAAATATAATAATATACTTAATGTTATTTTAGTTTCTTGGAAATATATCATATCAATATCCGTCTTTCTGAGAGGTATGGCATGTTGTTTCTATTTTCCTTGCTTATATATTAGTTTTTTAACGAAATAATCTTGAGGATACGAGACCTCATGACTAGTATGTAACTTTTGACAACTAACAAAGAATGGTGGGAAAGGTTGCTGTTTTATCTATATGAAAAAAGGAATATTGAGCAAGATTTTATTTTTGTCGATGTTTTACTATGTGTTATGAGTTGAGTAACAAAGATAAGTAGAAACTATTGACATCAAATCGTGTAATATTCAAATATAATTCGTACTTTTAAGTTAAAACTATTCAACCGTATGCAAAAGAATGCAATGAACCTCGTTCACTCTATTTCCTCCCTTTTGTTTTTTCTTCGTGCTTGGTTTAACTGGCATTTCTCTCGCTTACTCAACCCTCGTCCGCCTTATCCTTTTTCCCTTCAGACGTAGCTCTTTTCTTCATTTGCATCAAGGCTTATTAGTATTCAGCTGACGCAGTCACTTCTCGAAAGAATCGCTGCCGTCTTTTAAACCCACTCTTCCCGCCTTTAACCCTTCAGAGGCTCGGTTTCACACCACCTTCAGCTGCATTCGTGAATGTGAAATGGTTGTTTAGCGGTTGACTGGAAACTGCAATCACGGGAATACTTGGAAGTTGTTCTATATTTTTGTATAATCACCATTAATATTAGGCAAACAAGAAAATTACGTTCATATAAAAGATCTCTATAATATTAGGTAGAACTGTTGTCTTCAAAATATTTTCAATAAAATTTCATATTTTCATTGATATCTTTTATTATACCCAATGTAAACGATTAAATTGAATATACGTTTACAAACTTCGTTTTATTATTATACCATGAGTTGATGGTGACTTGAGAGAATAAAACATAACTGTTTTGCAATGTAAAAATAACGTTTTGTTTTTCCTTTTCGAAACACAGTAATGTTACGTGAACGGTAAAAATAATAAAAAAATTAAATATGTGTATTGCCAAAAAGCAGGTAAAAACTGTTTATCTGTAGTTTTTTGAAAGCACTAATCTTGAGAGACTTATGTTAAACAACTGCTCATGAAAAGTAAAATTTCAAATTTATTGTATATACTATTTTATCCATTCTGTTATGCAAATTAAAGTGCAACATTCGAATATTTTTTCATGAAAAAGTTTTATAAATGTAAATATATGTTATATAAAATAGATAGAAGTAATGTTGTCTTTTAAATTGATAAATTGGTTGGCAGTGCCCTTATTTATGACAACATGTTTGTGCGTCCTTAATACAAACATGTCATAAATGAGGGCACTGCCAACCAGTTTATCAATTTATATACGTTATATCCTACATACATTTCTAAACTATGACATTTTGTAATTCTACATTTTCTCGCGTGGTTCTTAACCAATTGCTAAAAGTGAGGGATCATTATAAAGATAATTTTCTGTCTCTCTGGCAAATCCCAACGATGCTTTTTAAAAAGGTACTCTTTTGTTAAGCTCTCACAGGCGCATAAACGCTACCCGCCAAACACTAAGTAACTGCTCGATGAACGTCGATGAAGTTCACATGTGTCTTTTTAAAAATATTGTTAAAGTTGAAGATATTCAAATATCATTCAAATCCAAGACGATCGACTTATCGCCAAATTTTCGTTAATAGAATATGTAATAGAATTAGTAGAATAATTTCAACTCAAAATACACAGGGTATTACATATATTGTAAATTACGGGATTTTGTAAATTACATTCTCACTTATTTTGATGTTACGTTCCACGAGTTTTTGTACATTATATTTACAACTTTTATATTATATTCGATGATGTTCCTTAAATTAATTCCTCCAGCATTATCGTGTAAAGTGGACATATTTATTCACCAAAATTTTGCATTACGTGATTAATAATATAAAAAATCTAATTCAGAAAATAGAATGAGTATTGTAGATGATAATAAAAGTAGAAAGAATAATACGTTTAAGTTTTTATATGATGTGCAAACCTATTTATGGATATTTGTCAAATTTGATGGCACTGCCCAAATAATCAGGACGAGAAAGATCTCTATCTTAAATTTTTACTCGTCGCTCCAGAACGGTCGTGTTTTTTGTTTTGTTTTCCTGAGTATCCTATGAAAAATAGTAGTTCATTGAAAGTGGACTCCAAAGAATGACGAGTAAGTGGGAACACTCCTTCTGTTGGATATAACAGAAATATCTTAAATTGATTTATGATATTCAATGTTTGTAAAATTGCGTTAAAGGACTGAGAAGGAGAAGAGAACTATTTAAATCCCCACCCAACGCTCTGTGATACTAACTAATATACAAAGAACAAATAACCAATGTTCACAAACAATGAATGAAAATCTATTATTCACAACATTAAATAATATTATTTTCTTTATTCTGTTTCTTTATTCTTTCCACTCGTGTATTACAAGCTAAGGAATCTTTGAACTGGTTCTTAAGTATAAATAAGTAAATGTAATATGCATTATTTACAAAATTTTGTATTAAGATGAGGAAATTATGAGATTTAAAAAAAGTAGGAATATTACATGAACGCCGGGTAACAAGAATTATAGGTTGCTTTTCCAATAATACTAGGAAAATTTCAATTGAGACTCGCAGGCGAAAAATATTGGCCGATATTCATCGAAGTATCCACCGCATCACCGCAGAAGTAGTATAAAGAAATGTAGTACACTTCTAAAGAATATAAAGTAATTGAATCTCTCCAACGCAAAATGACAAATACTCGTGAAAAAATATTTCTATTTGAACTATTTCAGAGATTAAAAAAATTCAGTGAAGTACCATATTCAATAAATTTTCAACGTCGGAGCGATATATATTTATATCAGAAAACGCTATCACATTACCCCGTAACATTACCTTCCTATAGAATCACCATTGTTCTCAAATTAGATGTAAATATTTTGAAGTTTTCTTTTGTTTGTAAATTTTTCTAAACAAAAGAAAACTTCAGAATATTTACATCAAATTTGAGGACAATGGTGATTCTATAGGAAGGTAGTGTTACGGGGTAATGTGATAGCGTTTTCTGCTTGCTGCTCTTAAATGTCCACTAGCACCGGAATAATACGCAATTACTCCACGCGAGTTCCCCACTCCACCGGGAGAGTGTAGCAAGTAAACGGAACATCATAGCTGCGCATGGTCTTTGTTAGTCGCAAAAGTTAACGAAACTACAATAATTTAACAAGAACAATGACTAATAGATTAACAAATAGCCGTTTCGTATTAATGTATAATGCAAAATAATTTTATTCATCATTATATAACAGGATTAACAAAACAAAATTCTTTATCTTAACATTTCTTTCTATTTTGGAAAGATCTAATTACGTATAACTCTTGCTCTTCAAGGAGCTTTCAAACAAAGACAAAATTCTACTAACTCATTGCATCCGTCATGGATGCGTTTTTCTCAGACTAACCTAACCTCAACAATTCCCAGTGCAGTCCCTCCACCGAGGAAATTGTCAGAGCAACTTTGGTTGCTCTCAGTGCGTGGAAAGTGCTGCTCAATAGACAAATGGAACAACCACATCCCCACACTAGTTCAACTTCTTTGTCAAATGGAACAACATTTTGCACCAGTGCTCATTCAGAGCAGCAAATGGAAGACGCCATTAATCAAATTATTCAAATATCGTACTTTATATTTAAAAAACTGCATGTTAGTTTAATGAACTAAGGTATTACTAGTAACGACATATCAATTTATACAAAAAACGTTATTTTTGAAGTAAGTTGTATAAACACACTTCTCCGTTCGTAGGAAGCATGGTGTGCTATTAACCGCATGACCGTGCCTACATTGAGAATCATGGACAAAATTGAAATATCTGTTCAGAATGTCCGGTGATCTGAACAAAAAGTGTTTTAAAAATTGATATAGGTTTACGTCTAAAGTTGAAACAAAATCATAAAAACATATATTTAAAGGAATTGGAGAGTAATATAAATTTTCATAGGCAGCCATGAATTTCAATCAAATTTTAAATAGAATGTACTCATGTATTGCTTAAATGGACAGAATGTGTTTTTAAGCTCAAATCTATTTCAGCATTATTATTGTATTAATTTATACAAAATTTTGACTTTTATAAAACATATTTCTCTATTGACAAAGCAATCTTAAGTAATACCAGTCAATCAGCCGCCTTAGGGAATAAATTATGAAGATATTTTACTTGGAGAATATTCAGCAAATGTTGCTACAATACTTGAATGTTAGTAACAATATAACAGCAGGTGAGTGGAATAATTGACGAACAAATTACTATAAACAATGCGTAGTCAATTTGGAAATATTAAATTTTTAGATGCATAATATAACATATATCTTATATAATCTTATATATAAAGGAGAGTGTTTGTATGTATGTATGTATGTAATTTGTTTACTTTTTTGCTGTCATAGAAACACAACAAAAGAATTTTCTTACTTAACCGACACTTGGTAATTTAGAATTATAAACAAAAACAATTGAACATCATTGCTTAACAATGCCTCCAAAAAAACGTAAAGCTATTGAAAGTAATGAAGAAAGATATAAAAGATTAGCAACGATACGTGAAAGAGTTGCAAGATCTAGAAATTCAGAAACAGCAGGACACCGTGAAGCCAGACTCCAAGAAATGAGAAACAGGGCTGCAAAAACCAGAGCCTCTGAAACACAACAACAACGTGAGGCCAGGCTTAATGATCTACGAAACCGAGCTGCAACATCCAGAGCCTCTGAAACACAACAACAACGAGAGGTCAGGCTTAATGATCTACGAAACCGAGCTGCAACATCCAGAGCCTCTGAACCACAACAACAACGAGAGGTCAGGCTGCAACAAATCAGAGATAGAACGAGACGTTCACGAACTGATGAATACTCCGATTTACAGTGTGAAGCATTATTCTATGACCCTCACATAGATTACGCACATCACGCCAGTATCAACATAGGAAAAATGGATTTAATTTGCCGCAATTGCCAAGCCAAAAAGTTTAAATCAGAACCTCCCGGTCTTTGCTGCAATAATGGTAAATTAAAACTTAACCAACTGGACCCATTACCACAAGAACTCTTAAAATATACAACTGGTGATACACCACAGTCAAGACATTTTCTGAGTAATATCCGAAAATACAACTCATGTTTTCAAATGACCTCATTTGGAGCCACATCTGTTATTAATCAGCCTGGATTTCAATCCACTTTCACAGTACAAGGGCAGATATACCATAAAGCAGGATCGTTGTTGCCGTTGCCTAATCAGCAACCAAAATTTTTACAATTATATTTTATTGGAAACGACCAAGTTGAGACCGACCAAAGATGCGCCAACAATTCAGGAACAAGACGTGAGATTGTATCTGATTTACAACAAATGTTCCATGCACACAATATTTACATAAAAACGTTTGAAACTTCAATTGATCATATGCCCACAGATGCATATAAAATTATTATAAAAGCAGATCGAAAACCAGCAGGAGAGCATGAACGGCGCTTCAACGCTCCTGTAGTGGATGAAGTTGCAGTTGTGATATCGGGTAATGAATTTGAAAAGCGAGATATCGTGCTTCAATTACGTAGTGGATCATTGCAGCGAATTTGCGAAACGCACAGGTCGTATGATGCTCTACAATATCCTATTTTATTTCCTTATGGTGAAGATGGGTATCATTTCAATCTGAGGCAAGTTAATCCAACAACAGGTATTCCAACAAGTGCAAAGGTATCTGCTATGGATTATTATGCTTACCGTCTAATGATACGAGGTACTAAACACAACCACGTGATAAATTGCAGACAATTATTCCATCAATTTATCGTGGATATGTATGTAAAGATTGAAAGTGAACGTCTTCAGTTTATTCGTTCGAATCAAAAAAAATTAAGAGTGGACCAATATATTCACCTAAGAGATGCGGTAGCAAATGACGGAAATATTGAGAATCTGGGCACTTTGGTTATTTTGCCAGCGACGTTTACGGGCAGTCCTAGACACATGCATGAGTACACACAAGATGCAATGACCTATGTAAGGACATACGGGAGACCAGATTTGTTTATTACGTTTACCTGCAACCCGATTTGGTCAGAGATTAAAGAAATGCTAATCAACGGTCAGTCATCCAGTGATCGCCACGATTTAATTGCGAGAGTTTTTAAACAAAAGCAACAAAAATTCATTAATATTATAACAAAAGGTCACATCTTTGGAGAGGTGAGATGCTGGATGTACACCATTGAATGGCAGAAACGAGGTTTACCACATTCACATAATTTATTTTGGTTGAAAAGGAAGATTCAACCAACAGAAATCGACGCTATTATATCTGCTGAACTTCCTAACCAAGAAGAAGATCCTGATTTATACGCTGTGGTAACTAAAAATATGATCCATGGACCATGTGGAAATATAAATCGGAACTCGCCATGTATGAAAGATGGGAAATGCACCAAAAACTATCCTCGAAAATTAATTAAAGATACACAAACAGGAAACGACGGCTATCCTTTATATAGACGGCGAGCTCCAGAAAATGGAGGTTTTACGGCAATACTGAAGACGCGAAGCAACGTGGAAATAGACGTGGATAACAGTTGGATTGTACCATATTCTCCATTATTATCAAAAATGTTTAACGCACATATTAACGTAGAATACTGCAATAGTGTCAAATCTATTAAGTATATCTGCAAATATGTTAATAAAGGTTCTGATATGGCAGTTTTTGGTGTAGGCAATGAAGACACCAACAATGAAGTAAAGCGTTATCAGTTGGGAAGATACGTCAGTAGCAACGAAGCTGTTTGGCGAATCTTCGGATTTTCAATTCATGAACGGTATCCTACTGTGGTTCACCTTAGCATTCATTTAGAAAACGGTCAACGAGTATACTTCTCAACTGATAGTGCCGCAAGAGTGATTGATCAGCCGCCAAACACAACTTTAACAGCATTTTTCCAACTATGCCAGCAGGATACTTTTGCAAGAACACTATTGTATTCAGAATTGCCGAGATATTATACGTGGAATACATCAAGGAAAGTCTTTTGTAGAAGAAAAATGGGCAACTTTGATCCTGAGCATAATATTTATTCATGTGACGCATTGGGCCGAGTCTACACAGTCCATCCTAACAACGCCGAATGTTATTTTTTAAGAATGCTTCTACATACCATTAGAGGACCTCGCTCATTTGCAGAATTAAGAACGGTAAACGGAGAAATATGTGAGACATTCAGAGAAGCTTGCCAGAATTTAGGGTTGCTAGAAGGAGATCAACACTGGGATGACTCATTGCGAGAGGCCAGTTTGATTTCTCTTCCAGGACAAATCCGAATTTTGTTTGCCATCATAATAACCTCCTGTAATCCATCTAACCCAAAAACATTATGGGAAAAATATAAAGAATCAATGAGTGAGGATATACTGGCTAAAGTTCGAAGTGAAAATCCTACATTGGATATTACGTTTAACTCCGACATTTTTAATAAAACTTTGATTATTTTGGAGGAAAAGTGTATCACCATGGTTAACAAGACTTTAGTGGAACTCGGTCTTTTTGCACCTGTACAACATCAAGAGGGTGTATTTTATCCAGATTATATACGTGAAACTAGCTACAATGTCTTAGACTTAGAAGCATACATCGCGGATAAAAAGCCACTTCTTAATGAAGATCAGAAATTCGCGTACGAAACAATAATGGATCAAGTAGATAAACAAGAAGGAGGAATCATTTTTCTTGATGCTGCTGGTGGCACGGGAAAAACATTTTTAATTAATTTAGTTCTCGCTGAAATCAGGGTTCATGGAGAAATTGCTCTAGCCGTTGCATCTTCAGGTATTGCAGCGACATTAATGGAAGGAGGAAGAACAGCCCACTCTGCCCTTAAGTTGCCACTTAATATTTCCCGACAAGAAAATCCCACATGTCATATAAATAAAACAAGCGGCCAGGCACAAGTTCTTATAGAATGTAAATTGATAGTATGGGATGAGTGTACGATGGCTCATAAAAAATCTCTTGAGGCCCTCAACGCAACACTTAAAGATCTTAGAGGAAACTGCAGTTTAATGGGAGGAGCTCTGGTACTCCTGTGTGGAGACTTCCGTCAAACTCTGCCTGTCATTCCAAAATCGACTCCAGCCGATGAAATTTATGCCTGTTTAAAACATTCTGTTCTATGGAATCATGTCCAAGAAATTAGCCTTAAACAAAACATGCGAATCCTCTTAAGAGATGGGAATGCTCAAAATTTTGCAAATAAACTTTTGGAGATTGGAGAAGATAGATTAGTTATTGAAGCATCTGGTATGATAAAATTGTCATCAGATTTATGTGTATCGGTGAAAACTGTCCGCGATATGATACAAGCAGTCTATCCTAACGTTAATCAAAATTATAAAAATTTAGAATGGTTGCGAGAAAGAGCCATTCTTGCTCCTAAGAACGATGATGTTAATGTAATTAACAAGGAGATACTAGCCATGCTGCCAGGAGACGTGATTGAATATAAATCGGTTGATACCGTAGTGGATGCTGACGAAGCCGTCAATTATCCAACGGAATTCCTAAATTCACTTGATCCAGCTGGATTGCCACAACATCGCCTTATACTTAAAGTAGGATCTCCAATCATTTTATTGCGAAATTTAGATCCACCAAAACTCTGCAATGGGACACGATTGTGTGTGACAAAATTAATGAAAAATATAATCCAGGCAGTCATTTTAACTGGAAAAGGAAAAGGTGAAATAATTTTTATTCCACGGATACCTCTAATCCCAACTGATCTTCCCTTCAACTTTAAAAGATTACAGTTTCCAGTTCGGCTAGCTTTTTCAATTACCATTAATAAATCACAGGGACAGTCTTTAAAGTTTTGTGGTGTTGATCTAAGATCTCCATGTTTTAGACACGGGCAACTTTATGTTGCTTGCTCCAGAGTAGGTTCGCCTAAAAATTTATATATTCTTTCTCCTGGATATGAAACAAAAAATGTAGTTTATAAACAGGTGTTAAATAAAGAAGATTCTTAAATTTGTATGAAGTAGTGTATTATTGTGCTTCATAATTTGTTGTTTTTATTTATGTAGTATATTTATATTATTGTTTCTCCCTAACCCGTGCAAAGTCGGGTATTCAGCTAGTATTTGATATAAAATGTAATAATATAAATTTATATATATTAAAAACCCGACGTTGTCCCGGATTTTTAAAGACTGATCTTCTTTTACTCAGGAAAAAATAAAATCTACCTATATTGTAAGATCAAAATACTTTTACTTACTGGTTTAAAAACATGTACAGCATCCTAATTTTTCCAATTCATAATAAGACAAATTTAACACAAAACTTGACTATGTACACTACACCATCTTGCGGGAACAGCAAGGTTGTCTTTTAGCATACGACGCATGAAGCAGCTGCCATTTCATTACAAATCTTGTAAAATCTAAACTATTAGTCGAAATTTTACGATTTAAAGGCATTTTTAATGCTTGTAAAGGTACAAAACCCATAATACATTAAATTGAATTGTGATTGATTTTCTTCTAAAATTACTCTCTAAAATTGAAATATTTTAACACTTCTATTTTTAATAACATTTTATTGCTAATTTAGGTTACTATTTGTAGATAGACATTCGCTGTCACGGACGTTCTTGCAGAACTCTTTGAGGCAAACAATATTGCCATTCATAGCTGTCACCTATCTCTAACCGTTTAGATAGCGTAAGCGAATTTTTTTCTATTTTCTCGCAATTCATCGTCAAAAATCATATCCATATTTCGTATCACATATTTTTTAAATATAAGTTAGCGTATGTTTTTCCTGAACATCTTAATTATCTGTTTGCCACATTTCATCACGATCGGTTCAGTGGTTTAATCGTGATTATATAGCAAAAAGACAGACACACTTTTGCTTTACGCATTTATATATTAGTAAGGATTTAGCACTACTATTTCAAACTATCTTACTTGAATCACAAACCATTCAGTGCGTAATTTAAATTGTCCTCTTATGCCAGATTTCACCGATTTATTCCCCTTACCACCAATTTGAACGGTTGTCAAACAAAAACAATTTACATGGAAGAAATACTGGACATATTTATCATATATAAATATTTATTTCAATTTGTTCAAATGAGATCTAATGGATTTTTTTAATTCATGCGAACGTTTCGACCTATTTTGAGGTCGTCATCAGGGCTAAATAAAAAAATTAAATCAAACAATGATCATCCAGTCGTCATTCANCTATTAATAAACACTATATATATATATATATATATATATATATATATATATATATATATATATATATATATATATATATATATATATATAAAACCAATCATAATATACCATGTCTTAATACGCAATACAATAATGCCCGAAATGGCAAAACCATAGCATGAATTTATCCACATTGCTGATTACCCATATGCTGGCTATGTGTATCCAGTACATTCACTTTGCTTTTATCTTTGAGTTATTGTTAATATATCATTAACAAATTAACATATGAATAATTTTTGATAAATGCGAATATCAGAAAGAGAAACGATGTTGATGAGAAAGTTGAATTTCCACCCATAATTGAATACTTCGATGCAAAATATTGTAACTAACTCCACTTTTATTAAATTATTATTCAATGGTTGCTTCATTTCACGTAATAGATCCGATCCTCATATTACAGCATGCTAAGTAGACTATGTGTGGGAGTCAGTTTGGAACACCGAGGTATCAATAAAAATGATAATCTGGCCGCGTTTCGAACTCCCACTGTGCAACCAACAGTTCAGGTTTTGTGCAGGTTATTGAAGTTAATTTATTCGTGCGTGTTTTGGGTTCCACATTCTTCTGAATGAATGAGATACATTGTTTTAGCATCCTTGCTATAGTAAAGTGTACCTGTGTAGAAATGATTCTCGATATTCAATTATTTCTGAAACTTTCGCATTTGAATTGTATGTGTAAATTAAACGATTCATTTCTTGTAACAAACCTACATTTTCAGAAACAGTAACTTCTTTCCACGTATTTGTTTCCATGTTATCTTTCAGTTCGTTAAAAGTTGCTTAAAAATGACTCATTTTCTAACAATATAGCGATGGATTCAATTACGACGAATATCGAACACGTGACGAAAGTCGAGATAAAAAAAAGACATCTAAAGCAAAGGCAAGCAAAAAGGCGTCGGTAGAAAAGAAACGCGAAGTTTGGTTCAGGCGGTGAGATTGCAGCAGCCGCCGCGGTTCCATCGCACAGACGACGCTCCTTCCGAACATCCCTCCTTCCTTCTCTCNCCCTCCCTCCCTCACCCTTACGATGACGGTGGCGGAAGCTGAGACGGCGACGACAACGGCGAAGACTTTTTGATGTTCTTTTGTTCTTGGGCGAGCGTTCACTACCCGTCCTCACCCCAGCAAACAGCCCCCCACCCCTCGCCCTGCTTCTCCGCTGGAGCTGTCTTCGGGGAGGTTGTTCGTGTTTTTTCGTATCCCTATACGCACGAGTGACAGCTCCTGTGGAGACTTAGAAAGAGAGAAAGGCAACAGTTGGGAAAAGAGACCAGACGAGGGAAGGAGGTTCTGGACGGGAACTGGGATACGCAAAATACGACAGGAGAAAGTCCACGAGATGTGGTCTTGCGATGGAATGAATGCTCATGGGTCTAGAACGTAGTTTATGTCGGAAAACAATAGGTGTGAGGCTTAAAGTGAAAATACTTTAATTCTACTTCGCGTAATCATGAGGAACTTAGTAAATCTCATTTGTTTACTCGTGTTACTCATCATTTAAAACTTCTTTTATTATAGTGAGCATTAAAACGTACTGGAATTAAAACTTTCTAATATTTTCATATACTTACATATTTAGTTTCCCTGAGACATCTAAGATCAAATGTGTGTTACAAATAATATTACGCAATTTAAGAAAATTCACGAACTATATCATGAAAATGTTTGTATGATTCGGAAATAAACTTATTTTCTCGAATTATGTCATCATTTCCAGACGATACGCTATATTTAGTTATATTACCTATGCACACAAAAAAGGAAAATATATTTTGATAAACTCGTTCACCAAATGAAAGTCAATGGTTAAAACAAATGCATTTTTTTAGTCGTTATTCTGATTCCTGAACGTCATTTGTACTCACAATCGAAGAGACTCCATGGAAAAAAATATCCTATGACCTCTTTATACAACACCTAACATTTTCGTTAGTAGTCATCTAATTTTGATCAATGTAATAGCAATACAATGATGAAACACTTAGAGCAATTGCAAAGAGATTAACAATTCTCTGTTATCCATTGATAATTTTTCGAATCAAAACATACTTGTTTCAATGAGACTTCCACCATTTCCAATTTGCATTATTGGCATTATATTCTATTTTGGTACTAGTTTGGTGAATAATTTCACACGATACTTTACTTTATGTGTATAGTTTTTCTTTACAGTTCCTATTCTTTCATGACCCAACCAATTAAGAAATGTACATTGTTCAAGATTTTTTCTAGCGCAGATTAATTCGAGATGACACTTTTTGTGAATAATCACTGAACACATACAAAATACTTAATTGACATTTCAGTCTTAACTATTCGGAATTCCCTCGCCAACTTGTCTGAAATATCGGTGCAATATCTTACACTCCTACAACCCAACATATCTCCTAAATATGTTTCAATTAAATATGGTTGATATGTAGAGAAAAATTGGTTCAGAGAAACCCCATGTCCTAAACTTCTTTACATTAAAAAATAAATAGTTAAATGTATAAAACGAAACCTGCTCCTATGGACGCTCTCCCTGATGCCCTCTGATGTCATCACGTGGAGGAATCCTAAGGCAGCTGTGGCAGTGACTCAGGGACGCGTCTCTCAGCCGTTTGTCAACTGTCGACGACGCTCCCTCTCGACCGCAGCGCCTCCATCGTTCGCCCCCAGCACTACCTCCTTTTATATACATTCCCCACCCCCATTGCCACATTTCGCATAGGCAAAGCCCAGTGTTACCAGTATTTGCATCTCTATCGTATTCATCGCTCTATCTATGCGACACCCAACATCATTATTGAGTCGGACGTATCAATTTCTCTTGCCTTTCCCGTTGATTTGAAATACCCACTTTTCGCCTTTGAGATACATATCCAATCCACTCTTCTCTGAATGGTACTCCTCTTTTCATTTATAGCATTTTCCTGTTTCATATAAACATACAATGTCAAGTCCTCAACGTCTACTCCCAACATTATGCACATCCCAGGTATTAATATAAAAACCAATTTTTTTCTTCATCCTCAGAATCGCTTCTTCTCATCAATTTATGACGTAAGCATTTAAAAAATATATTATCATTTCCCTCACAGAACGTTATACTCATTACTAAACTCTATGAGACTCATTAATACTTCAGCCACGATAATTCTTCTTCTTCATCCAGCAACTAACAATCACAGTCACCATGGTGTTCCTTGAATATCATGTACTACAATCAGTTTATAGGAGGGGGAAATTGTTCCGCCTCCCCATCCTATATCACTTCCATTGCTGATGTCACCGACGATTCCCCTCCCTCCCTCTCCCCAACGCTGTTTTTTTAATTCAAGGGCGCCGCCGCCCGCACTTCTGTCAGAATCGTCGACCGTCTCGTATTCACGCTCGCGCGATCTCGGGGGTGAAAGATAACAGATCTGATTTTTGTAAATCTGGGGTAAGACCTGATCCCTCGGGAGATGGAATAAAAAGGGAAGTGAAATTCTGAGGAATGGGAAAAAGACTTTCTAGGGTATGATGAAGGTTTTCTGTTGGCAACAGTGGCAAAGTCTTTACCAACAGGGATATTTTTTCTCCGCTTCGAATAATACATAAATATGTTTTCTAGATGTTCTTATACGGAGATCCAGATAGTAATGGTGAACTAAACGTTTTATAAAGTAGTGATCAATGGTGTCACAGAAAGCAGTTTCTATTTTTCAATACACCTCTTTTTCATTTATATGTATCTAAAGTTAAAAATTGTAAACTCGCGTAAGTCAAAAATTATGACAATCTTGAAAACGAAAATTTCAATGAAAGTTACACAATGTGATTCTACTGTTTGTAAGTTTTATGTTTCATACTATATTGTTTTCTAGTTTAATAATTAGCAAACTTAACAATTTCGTTAGATTAAAACATGTCTCCTCATAATTCATATTCAGCAACATACGACCATAATGATAATTTACTTTGTAATATTTGCTTTAAGTGATACTCTAGTATAGCACCTAGTTCATTTTCCTTCGTTAAATCAGGTACAATAACATATACTAAAAATTTTGAAAATGCTATAACATATCACATTATCGATTTATTATTTTTATCAAAGATTTTGAGTAATTCTTTGATCCTACAAAATATCTCAAATGTATGACTAAATCTAGGTCCGTATCTTTCAAATTTTGATAAAATTTATCAAATGATGTTAGTGGCAAGGAATTCTGGATATAGAGGCTAATACACTAATAATTATTAGTGTGTCTACACTTTAAATTCTTAAAATTTAAAATCATACCAAACCACCTAAAGCAAAAACTAATTATTCTGCGAGGAATAGAACGCTAAATCCCAAGAAATTTCTTTGATGTTTTGGGGGCATTATAATTAGTTTCATTTGCAAGTCTACTCTTGAATAATAACGATGAAATATAATAATACTTCAATTATAGGTTCGTAAATACTCCTCTCTCTATTAGAATAGAAAGAAGCTGAAAACAAACAAAAATGTATTCGAATTATCTAATCAAATGTAAGTTTGAATTTAAGAAATGTGTGTAATAAAATCCATGATTAGTACAAATCCTAAAAGCTTGTTACCTGAGTGAGTCTAAATAAATGTGACTCCTGAATGATTGTTGTTTCTCAATAGTTGGTAGTTCCGACCGCTCAACTTAGGAATGAAACGGAGGATCACTGAGAAGTTTTTATCGTCCGCTTGTTGGTTACTCTATAGTCGCGAGGGAGGGAAACCGGAAGTCGAGATGAAATGGCAGGGAATTGGGATGGGGTGGGGACTGAGAGGAGAACTGTGTAGAGGAATGCAGCGATCTTTTAGTTGTGCGCTTTGTGTGTGTATGTGTGTGTTCGTCGTTTTATGCAAGTAGCGGCGAAGATTACAGCGGGCGTCTGGGGTAGAACGCCCACCCGCGAGCCTTATTGCTATGCGGCCTTTGCATGTTCCTTTCCCTAAAGAGCAATAACCCAAGCGAGTGCGTCACTGTGTCTGGGTCTTGTCTGAGCATTTGTTATTGGCGAGCCGGTATTTCTCTAAGTTTCAATTCCGCGATCGAAGTAATTCACAAAACCTGCACCCTTCGTTTCATTTCACATGCGCTCCCTTTTATTCGTTTGTCTTTGATTACGCATCACTTTAAAATCCTTGTGAAATACATTCTTTGTTCATTTATGAAATGAAGTATTCAGGATAATTGTGGTAACGAAGTTACTTATCAATAAGCAGAAAATTAAATTATATTGAACAGCTATTGAATGTATTCCTGAAATTTTCAATAATATTCTCTCGAGAAAAAAACATAAATTATGTTTTCAGAATAGTTAAATGATAGAAAATATAAATCAAAACTGTTTGCCATAATTTCTGTTTTTCATCATTATTCCAACATTTGAGTCAGTGTTAATTCGAACTTTATAGGACATACAACACAAAAAAGTTGGTATCGTTGGTAGTCCTGTTAAATATTCTGAGTTCAGGAACAACAGTATAGGAGTATTATTTCCTATGCATTTACAACTTGTAAGCAAGAGGGAAGAAAATTAAATTGTCGTTTTTAATCATGAGTAATTAATCTTGAAATATTTTTATTTTTGTTACTGTATCAACTAATGCTCTGTACTTGCTAGCCTTACGTAATAAAATTACATATAATTCAATGAAATTTTTAGTAGGTACAGTAATAAATAGAATAAATTGAACCTTTTTGTGTCTTAATCCTTCAGAAAAAATACGAAGTTTGGAAGATACTATTAAATTTTCTTTTCGTTTGAATTCATCCGTGCACCTACCCGAACATCGTGCATGAGTGACAGAAGCTGCAGCGCTATCGGTACATTCCACTCGCCAACGGGATTCCCCTCGGCGCGGTGACCCGCAACAGGCACCAAACAACGATGCAGCGCGACCGCGGGGCTCTCGACGCGGAGAGCGTGCTGCAAACGGCGGAGGCGGCGGGCAACGTGGAGAGACGCTGATGCTAAAAAGCGTCGACGGCCCGTCACGGCAACACGACAGCGTCGCCTCGTGAAGCGTCACCCGCCGCGTCGAGACGTCTACGTTGTGTGGGGGAAGGGTGGCAAAACTGCGCAGTGTAGAGGAGGGGAGAGGAAGATTGGGAAAGGCACAGATGGAATAGTGATGCAGGAAAGGGATCCAGGCAAACATTACCGGATGACTTAAGGCTAGTAGAAGTTAAAATATAAAATAAAACATCTCTAGAAGAATGGTTTGTGCTTCCATTATTAAGACTCAATATATATTTCAAACTTTTAAATAGCAATTGGGTTATAATAAACAATGTATCTCTCCAAGAGACTTTATTACAAGGTATAGATAATTATGAGTTCTTATGTATTCTGGAGTAAAATATATTTTTGTCTAGTCGTTTCGTAAAATATTCATCACATTCGATTTTGGTGAGTACAATTTGCATTCTCTATTCTAGTTTATTTCTTTGAGCGAATTGAAAAGTAATTGTATGGATTCACTGTGACATGGAAATCGGAAAAATTAATCGAAGTAATTATTTGAATCTTCAAAAGACTCCTTAAGTATTATTAAAACTATAATGCAACTTTGCTTAATATTGAAACTTACAAGACCAGAATAACAATTAAACTTGAGTGCTAAGCAGTAGATGAGGATCTTCACTCACTTGACAGTTGACTACGAAGCTTACTAATGTGACGGCCAGAGATTAATTGCGTTACGTGAAGTGGACGATCCCAATCGAGACTCAATCGTAGATGGAAAAATTATATATAAAAATTGTGAAGAACATTGTTTTCAAGTTCATAACCTGAAAGTGAAAAGGAAACCAAATAATTCTGAGGCTTTAACTGTGCGCTCTGTTTATTAAGCTTTCTATGTAAAGTGTATTTTTCTTCCGTTTGGACGTGAAAGTAATTCGTAACTACGTACATATTAGCATAAACACTGAAATCTCCGTGTATTTTTGTACTTTTTCTTCGTGGTTTAAATTTTTTAAATAAAAAAGTGAAAATTTAATATCACGAAAGAAAAGAAATACCGAAACTAACAAATGAATCATGAGTTTAAAAAATCCAGAAAAGTTGACAGGTGTTTTAATACCATCTAGTATATATATATCAATTCACAATTTTTAAAAAATGGTTTTGTTGATTTTTTTTATGTTTCTCTAACTATGGAATAAAATATTCTTTTTATTTTTTGTGTTTTATTTCTAAGTTGTTTGAAAATTTTGAATGTATAATAATGATTGTTTTAAGGTTGTTTTTTTTAAATCCCGAGCAACGCCTGGTAGATCTGCTAGTAATCTCCAAAACTCGCGATGAACTTTTAAGAACAAAGGTTGTTGCAATATATGATTCCATAGCGTAATAATACTTCAAGTTTGATTTTTTTTCCCTTAACTCGTTATCTCCCCAACCAAAAACTCTCACATGTTTTGTGATTTATTCGGAGAGAATATACATTGGTGATAGGAGGTGAATAATCCGGATGATAAAATCACGAAAGATAAACGAAGCAATTTCGAAAAAAACGTAAGAAACAAAAATGATCCATTTTGTTTTCACTTTGGCAGTAAACGATTTTGAAGAATTAATAACTGAAATTATTATCATAAATTAATAGATAAATTGGTTATTGAGCTAATAAGGTTTTTGTCTGTACATTAGTATGAAAAATTAATGTCTCCGTGAACCGGAGAAAAAAAATTAAATATAGCTGGATAAAAGTTTCTTTTCTTACTAACGTCTTTGAATTGTGTGACAGAATAAAATACAAATTCTTGCTTTGCTCAATGGGGCCTAATGCTCCCCCATATCCCCCTTTGTAAGGTCTTTGACCAATCAGATTATTTCCTTACATAACTGTTTTCGATCCAAAGAACTTAACAACCTATTTATGATAGTACCATTTTCTAATTTGGAGATCATTGTATTCGCGTATTTTATTCCGAGAAATACGTAATTCACTGCATTTACTTCGTTGTATTATTGAAGTGATAAAATACACAATTCAAAAGCCTATTACAAAACAACACTTATTCCTCAAATGATTGTTAAACCTCTCTAGACAGATTTTTTTCCGAAATTATTAGTCTTTTCCTTAATAGTCGACAAGATATACAGCATTGAAGAAATGGCCGAGTTTGTGAAACAAGTTCTTGACAAGAAAGTTTTCGAATAAATCCGGAAGAGATTAATATTTTCAAAATTTGAAAAAAATTGTAAAGTTAAACGTATTAATATGCACGAAAGTAATTTATTATAAACAAACCGAAAATCGCTTGTACGAATAGATAACTTTTATAAAGCATTTAGTCCCTTGTAGCTGGATTTTTTTTGCTTATTTCGGAGGACTGGATTTGTTAACGAAATTCAATACTAGTCCATTTTTTCATAGTCGACGAGGTGTTTCAAATGCAAAAGGGCCAACTTTGTAAAACAATTTGATCCTACTAGGATGTCTTTTTTTTTAATTTGAAAAGTCTGCCTTGTCGATTTGAACATACGGAATAAATTTGCAAAAGACCACAAATCACTAGTACGTATAGAGAAAGTTTATTTCAGTGAACTGTATTTGTTAATGGTAATTGGTAGCTACAATAACTACTTATCTCGCTGGGCGTTATAATATTATGAAGATAACATCAAACTATTTCAAAGAATTCTCCCAAACAAATATCAATTATATGTTTAATAAAGTTATATGTTTAATATATTTAGAAAAATTAATTTTCTCGGAGCATTTAAATCATTTAATGGATATGAATACATTTTGATGATTAAATTTATAATTGATAATTTGATGTAATCAGAATTCTGTCCACAATCAAAATAATTTTGATCTTATATAAGTCACATGAAGTAACGACATATATTTTCTTGATACTTTTGTTATTTTGGAAAAGATAGTTTTGTATTATCTCTCTCATATCACCTTAACCAGAAAAGGATACAACAGTATATCGTTGTTTGTTCGATGCGAAAAAGAAGATACGGAAAGATGAAGAGAACTTCGACATTCCCTTGACGTCATGCAGATGTTAGTTAGATTATAGTGGGAATGATGTCACACGTGTTGGAGTCTGTGTGGCCACGCAGCTCGTCACTTCGGAAGTGGCGTGGACTGTGTTTGACAAATTGACTGATGCACCCTTGAGGGGTTTTTTTTCAGAAGCCCTCTTTTCGCTTCCCCCCTACCCAATCGATCAAACCCGTCGATGTCTCACACTTCGGCGTCACGTTCCCTCGTCACAGCTGCCAGTGCTACTTCCGTGACCGACGAGACGAGGCCAACCAGACGGACAGAACAGAGCAGAGAGGAATAACATATAACCTTATTCTCTTAATGGTATACGCAATGTAACAAATCTCAAACTGTTCACTTAGTGTACAATGGTTTGATAAATAAAACATGAATACAAATAACTTCAATACTGTAGGGGCATTTTCAAATTGATTACAAGAATTCAATTTAATCAAACGAGTCATTTTTATTTCTATCCAAAATAATTTGGCCATCTCAGTTTTTACGATTACTTCTTTTGATATCGTATACTGTAATAAACCTATTACTTAGTGGTAAATGTCTATTTGATGGTCCTGACACTCTGACATTTCTTTATTTATTTTCTTAACATATAACCTTTTTAGTCACGCGCGTATCAAACTGCAATAACTCGGTGGCTTAGATTTGCTCGAATGACAATTATGAACAGCGCATACGAAGTAAAAGTGGAAGCTCGTAGGGTAAGGACCTCCACACCCAAAATATGTCAAAAGTTGTAAAATGTTCATGTAAATAATATATAATTAATTTACCGGTAATTAATTGACAACGTTAGTTTAACAATTGAAAATATTCTAGCCACCTTTCTTTAACTTTCTCGTCATTTCCAATAATTTCTCCTTTTGTGTTCCTACAAAGCTGTGTCCTCTGCTTATATCCTTTCTACATCACATTAATTTGTCCGTAAGCTTCTTTTAGATTGCAGTTGTTGAAGCTATCTTGAATTGGATTTATACTTTCTTCTATACTTTCTCTTTTCTTTTTTCTAAACAACTTTTTCGCTTCTCTACAAAGTTCTTCATATTTTTCTTGTATTGCTCTTGTGTGCCTATTCACTTTGTTTTTCTCTATAACTATTTCAACTAAAGAACAACTTCAAGTAACAGAGATATATATTGAACCACCCTCATATGAAGATTTTAAAGCTGCTTTAAATAATTTAAATAACAATAAATCACCTCGAAGAGACAATATCCCCACAAAGCTGCTTAAATATGGAGGAGAGCATCTATGGAAACAGCTCTATTATATTGTAAGAAACATATGGATGGAAGAAGTTATGCCTGAAGAATGGAAGATCACCATTATCTGTCCTGTGTACAAGAAAGAAGACAAACTATAGATGTATCAACCTGCTTAATACTGGTTATAAAATCCTTACTAAACAGATACATGGAAGATTAAATTAAGTTGAGTTGTCTCGCCAACCATTTGTTTATTCATAGAATCGACTTTCGATTGGCAATTGGTTGGCGTGACAACTCAACTTAATTTAATCTTTAAATACGCCAATAATGAATCACGTATACCATATATATTTGATACATGAAAAATTAACACCATATGTTGAAAATATAATTGGAGAATAACAAGCAGGCTTCCCGTAGAGTTGTTGATCTACTGTTGATCAAATATTCACGTTGAGGCTCATGTTAGATAAATGTGAGGAATACAATATAGATGTACACCAAATATTCATATTCATCAAGCAAGCGTATGATAGTATCATTCGACAACAACTGTATGATACAATGAAATACTTCAAAATTACAAATAAATTTATAAGGCTGACAAAACTAGCGATACAGGACACAACAGGGTTAGTAAGAGTGCAGTCTGTGGTCACGGACTCCTTCCCCATATATAATGGTTTGACACAAGGAGACAGCTTAGCACCTATGCTTTTCAATTTGGCTCTAGAAAAAGTCATTAGGCAATTGGATATTTATCCAATGAGAACTATCATTAATAGAATGACTCAAATTATAGTATGTGCAGATGATCAATGCATACTAAGCAGAAGCCAAAAAGATGTCAATCAGCAGTATATTAAATTGGAGGCAGCAGCAAACGGAATGGGTCTAGAAGTAATTGCAAATAAAACAAAAGCTATGATACTGATACGAAATGGCCATAAATATGAACAATATTCCATTGGTAACATAAATATAAAGGCAGTCTCTTCGTTCAAATACTTAGGTACAAAGGTCACCAATAATAATGATGAAGCAGCCGAGTTTAAAAAGAGAGTGTTTCTCGCAAACCAAGCCTACTTTGCTCTGCAGACTTTAGTAAGAAATAAGCTACTTGGTCGAAGAAGCAAAATAAAGATATATATAAAACACTTATAAAACCAGTATTAACGTATGGATGCGAGACCTGGATTCTGGGAGAAAACTCAAAATAAAAGTTATTGGTATTTGAAAGAAAAATCTTAAGAAGGATATTCGAGCCAATACAAGAAGGGGAAATTTGGCGGATAAGATACAATAGTAAATTAAGGGGACATGTTCAAGAAATATAATGTAGCTGAATACATACAATTCCAAAGACTAAAATGGGCTGGTCATGTACAAAGAATGTCTGATCATATAATACCAAAGAAAGCACTCTCAGAAAGAATACATAAGANTATAATACCAAAGAAAGCACTCTCAGAAAGAATACATAAGAAGATACCGAGGGAAAACTTAAAAACAGATGGGAGGATGCAGTTTGGAAGGATGCTTGGGATTTGCTACAACTGAGAGATTGGAACAGGAAGGCAGAGGATCGAGAATTTTTGAGACGACGAATAGAGGAGGCCATGGCTCGCACAGGGCTGTAGCACCACAGAAGAAGAAGTTTAACAATTGAAAAATATATTTTTAAGAACATATATCCTAAAAGTACATTTTTGGAGAGAAATGAAATTCTTGAAATAAATTTCTGGCTACATACCTGAAAGTGCCTTATACTTTCAATGATAGTTTGGCTGATGTTGTCATTTGTGAGACGATAAGTCAATTCACGTAATTTATCGAGTGATGTGATCTAAGCGGGCATAAAGAGATAGTTTAGAGAGACTTGACATGATCCTATACGAAATGAAGAAGTTTTTGGAAAATTCACAGAGATTGTAATTATAATGATGTGTGTGAGACAAGCATTGAAAAAAGATGTTGGATAGTTGTTGCGTCCTTCTCCAAAGGTGATGCCACTTGACATGTAATATTACGTAAGAAAGAGACCATATAAAACAGAGACAAGAGAGAATAAAAACCGGGTAGAGACCTTTGAGTCCAGGGACCGGGATAATTGAAAAAAATAGAAAGAGACTTGATTCCAAAGAGCTACAGCGACTGCTCAAAGAATTTACAGTTGCAACGAATTATTTAAATTGCTTTTACTCTGCCTTTGGGTGAGAGAATTTTCTTTGTTCTTCCTTGTAATACAAATTCTTAACGATGTTATATTATCATTTTTACCACAAACTTTTGGGACATTATCCATCGTCTTTACCTGTTTGTGTCCTCACAACTGGTGTATTTCCGTTTTGCAACGTCCGTCTTCAGGCGTCCGGCGGCACCGGTATTCGAACCAGGGTATCTTGGTTCTTAAGGTGAGTACGTTACCATTGGGCCACTGCGACCCGGCGGAGTAGGTGATATGTTTATCCTTTTGAGTTGTGCTGCTCTAGTATTAGTACCCTTTATTATTGGCATCCATAGAGGATGCATGATGATTGAAGGTTGACTTATTGGATTATTAGCCAGGCGGATGTAAGCGGCTTCCTTGATCTTCCGTAGTTTTAGATTGCTTTCTGGCAATGGGGGAGGTCTTTTCTCATGGGATGCGATGTCCGTTTTCCCAAGCGTGGTCAGCTAACCTTGACTTGAAGGTTTCTGCCTGGCGCACTGCTTTTTTGGTGTTCTTTTAATCGCACGGGTAAGGACCTTCCTGTTTCACAGATGTATTCTTGGTCGCATTTACATGGAATACTATATATGCTCGAACTCTTCCGTGTATATGTCACTCATCATGGATGAGAGTGGAGAACCCATGACCGTACCTTCTTTTTGCGTGTAGTAGTCGTCACCGACTCTGAAGAAAGTAGTTTTGAGGCACAAGGTGAGTAGTTCCATTATACCTCCTACGTCAAGTTATGTCCTTTCCTTCAGGGAACAGTCTTTTTCTAGCCTGGTTCGTGTTGATTTCAGAGTTGCATCAACAGGGGCATTTGTGAATATGTTGGTGACGTCAAAGCTCACTAGGCGATCCGTGGGTGTGTTGCACATCTTTCATTTTGTCTACGAAGTCCTTGGTGGTTATCACATCTAATGTGGATTTGCCAGCTAGAGGAGATACGATTTTTAGGAGGTGTCTGGCAAAAGGTTAACATGGTGAATTCCTGGAGCTCACGACTGGTCGTAGAGGAACCCCTTATTTGTGAATTTTAGGGAGGCCGTGGAAATGCTGGGGCTTACTGTAGTGAGGAGTTAATCTGGAACGTGTGTGGTCCTCAAATGCCGCACGGTGTTTTCGTAATGTGCTGGCGACTTTTCTCTCAATGCAGAACGTAGGGTCGCTGTGTAGTTTGTCGTAGGTCCCCTATAAGAGTAAGGTGTTGATCTTTCTATTATAGTCCACGCGTTCCATGATGTCAGTACCCCCAATAGGCGTAATTCAAAATGAAGTTAACTTGAGTAGTCTCGCCAACCACGTGTTTATTATTATAGTCAACTTTCGACCGCATAGCGGTCATCTTCAGTAATCTTCCTCCAGACAAGAAAGAGTGGCACACGAGTTAATTTCATTTACAATATTTCGTGTAATGAAAGATTTTGTTACTGTATTTCTTCATCCTACTTGATAATAGTATGGGACGAATGTGTATTCATCTGTTAAAATACTCGACTTGTGGATATTTTTTTGGCAATACTAACTCATTCATTCTGAAACCTTGCCATATAACTATCCTCTCCTCCAACATTTCCAAGCCAACCTCACCTCATCCTTAAGCGCCTCTTCTCTTGTGCGACGTCTGGGACCAGCGATGTGCGTCGCCACTTTTCTAATAAGTTAATTAAATTAAGGGAAATTAAGAGTTATCGCTGGCAGTGTGCACGCAAACAGACCCTGGGCGCTACTCGCTCCTTTGCCATCCATAACGAACAAGAGGAAGGAAGAAAGGGTGGTAATGGATGTGGCGATGAAGGTGAAGTTTCTTTCTTCTTTTCTTGCCCTCATAGGACTGCATTAAGATTTGGTTGCACTCGATTTGTGTCAAGAACAACTTCTCTCCGATACTTTTTGTCTGTATACTAAGTACTGTGACAGTTCAGTAATCGTGAAAATTTAGTATTGTTTTATTTGTTGAGAATGATACACCAGTTTCGGAACTCCAGAGTATCGAGAAAATAATTTCCACAATAACCATCGGTCGGCACAGAATCTAATAAAACATTTAAATCAGTTTCATGTTCAATTCATATTTATATAACGGAACAATACATTCGAGGATTGGTCATCAATAAGATTCTTTTTACAACGCTAACTTTTCGGCAACCCTTCATCAGGGTTGTATAATATGGAACCACACCATCTTCCAATTATAAAGTGGCTTTCGTTATCTGTGACTTTGTAATAAAACATTTTTGCTAAGGTTCTTTGAGGGGAAGTGTAATATTGCAAATTTTTGTAATATTAACAATATATCATTGTGCTTTTATTTTTTATATACGAAAGTACAAATTTTTATAGCAATGCCATAATGTATTATTTAAGTACTATGTATTCCAGAAGCATCGTGAAAGTACGAAGTATACAGATAAAGAATTTGTATTTTACCATGTTTGTATGACTATTTTTTCAGTTATAATCAATGTGTTTTTAGATAGGGCATTCTACCTTTCTTTAGAACAATTAATTTGTTAAATTGAAGTCAAAATACAGCTTAATGAGGATGCAGTCAAAATACAGATAATAGAGGATCTGAATGCATTTCGCTTTTTATAATTTGGTTTGTCTCATTTCTTTTTTTTATACATCATTATAGAATTAAATACTGAAGTGAACCTTTTTTTTAAATAAAAGTAATTTTTTTAAAGAGGACTGTGATACAATAAATACCAGAGCTAATGCATTTTTTTTTGCTTATCAATTGTGAAGGAGCTTTGATGGATATGCAAATGTCTACGTCAAGTGTGAGAAAAATTCTACTATCATCAACCACCTTTGCACACCTTTAAAGAGACATCGCATGGGATCTCGTGATCAGTGTACACCAGAACAGCAATTCGTTCTTTCCGAAAATGAAAAGCAAACTTAGTTAACATACTACAAAACACATGTGATTCACTTAAAATTATTGGCTTAACCTCTGAGTCAACGTCTATCACGGAAAACGTATTGCCGAGGGGATCTTAACATGACTCTCCCCTTTGCCTTGTTGTAACGCGTATTTCTTCCAGATCCTCTGCCTCAGAGCAAACACCTTGATAAACACCTATGAGTTTTATCCCTCTCAGTGTAGGAGTCATGCTGGCGCCCTTTGGGAAGAACAGTCGGTCTAGCACGATCGATTGGGTAATTCGAGAGGCCCCTTATGGCCTCTAGCGACGTCAACTGTTCCTCCTCCTTCCTGGTTTCTATCTCTCCCTAACCATTCCTTCAAATCCACTATTACTGTGTTTTTATTACCTTCTGCATCTAGTTGGTCAGTACCTTCCCTCTTTTCTACGAGTATTTCTTACAGGGGTTTTATTCTCATAAATTCTGTATCAACTTAATCCATCTTTCTTTCGCCTAGTTCAAATCTCCGTATAGCATTTATGTTTTTGTAGTTCTCCAATAATTCCTTTACACCTTCCCCTGTCAGTGACGTATTTTTCTTTCCTTCCTTGTCTCAACCTTAATCATCCAACGATCAACTTTACCAAAATCGTAAAAAAAATTATCTCTAATTTATTTCATCACTGACTCTTATATAAAACATCCTAAAGATTATCCGTTATTGCTTCTTCATCTCATTCTACTTTGTCGTAATCTGATCATTGTTTCCGTAACATCCTCAGCCTCCTCGATCTCTGCTTCCGTCGCTCTCCCCTCCAGCACCACAATCGGATCCGTCGCCGTGCCTCAGCAATCCTCCTCCGCCGCCGCAGACCCTCCCAATGTCCCACAAATCTCCGGGCCTTCGATAAAAGCGCGCGCCAATTCATTCCGGCGCCCAGGGACACGTGTTACGACACGTGGGGCGGCGGCGGTCAGTAAATTTCCTTAAGGACGCCTCCGTGCCTCCGCGGCGCACCAGCTCTCCCCGCGGTGGAGACTGTAACTAGCTGGACATGGGAAGGGGTGTGCGACCAATGGAATGGACCACGAAAGCGCCTCGAGAAGGATGGATCGGATGCGGTAGACAAGAGATGCAGAACGATGAGATGGTTTTGGAGCACAGTGATGAAAAGGAGACTTGGAATTTCATGCAATGTAATGTACGGAAAATTTTGGACGTAAAATACCAAATATTGGAGAGGATATCTTAAAACAGAAAAAAGAGAACATCTTTTTTAATCCGAACAAAAATACAAACACTTGTATTGAGAGATTTCCAAACAGCAATTTCAATGTACAGTGTTACGTTGAATTACACGAAATAAAATCATGACCAAAATATATCAACGTATTATTCATTGAAATTGGGATTTCAAGTATGAGATAATAAATTTAAGGCTTCATCACTGAACAACATACAAGATCATACGAACAACAAAATAGTGTTTGACATTCAAATGAGCTCTTTTTATTCATTTTATATAATGACATAAATACATTTTACAACTAAATCCTCAAACAATTCAATCACCTGAACAGTTTTGTGAACTTTATCCGTCTCGTATTTTTTGCACCTTGCGAGCCATTTCGCCTCAAGTGCTGTGATAACGTCTTCTCGCCGTGTATTCGCTGAGCGGGGTCGCTGGCGGGGGGTGGGGGGGCGGTGGTAAGTCAATTTCCTTAACGGCGCAGCCCTTAGGGCGAGAGAGCAGCCCTCCCTGAGGGGAGCATCTTGGAGAAGTACACCGGGACTTAACGATCTTGTCGGACGCCACTTGGGGACGCCGATGAGGACGGAATGACCACTTTGTAGCCTCCGCACCAACTTAAGGTCTTCCTTCCCCGGGGTGTAAACTTGGCTCACCAGTTGTTCTTTATGGAACAAGTTGTTCTCTTGAATTAGGGATTATTTGATTTGTGAGGAATAAAGTTACTATCTTCGGTGCTTTAATAAATAGTAAATATCAATTGAAATTCCGATACGTGTTAATAATGTTGATATTAGCCTTCATTAAACAAAGAGAAACTATATACGTTACGTACTCACGGGAGAATACTTGGTTTGCACTATCTTTGTGCAAAATAGGTGAAAGCTAATGGTATGTTGTGTTCAGAATCTTCAGGCGGACTTTACGTTATCCTACAGAGTTGATTTTACGACCGAACTCCAGAAGATATGCCTCTAATATCGATATTAAAAATGTGTTGCAAATTGTTTGAGTCACTAAAATGAACCTATAAGAAAAATTAATAAAGGCACATGTATTTCATCAAGGGAGAAAGTATTATGAAATTTGTCTCACAAATCTATTATTTTTGTGTCAATACAAAGAAATATTAAAAACAAATGTATATTTTATCAATGCAGAGTTTTGATTACACCACTGGATTTATTGGTTGAAGTAGGTTGACATAACCACTAATGTATATTTTCCTGATAAATCTTGACTTCATAAAGGCAATATGTCGAGAAAAGAAATCGCACTTACTTTGTCTGTCTTACAAAAAACTAAAAATAAGTAGACGAGGTGCCATTTAAATTGCAAAAACATAAATGAATAATATATTTCACTTCCTGTTTGCATCTGCAGGTTTTAACCATAGCTCTNATTGTTTTTTTTTTTTTCAGAAAAAACAATTAGAAGATTTAAGCTTTGAGTTCCACTTACATTAGTGAATAATACTTCAAAGTTTCAGTATCGGAGAAGTATCCTTACCTTATGCGTAAAGGTTATTCATGTGTCGTACAAATGTACACCATGAGGTTTTCGCTCTTCATTCGTTATAGAAATTCCTAGCGACCATCATCTTCAAAAGCACAAGTATAATGTTTAAGAACCGCGACCGTTTGAATCGATCCCATCAGAGAAAATCTCTTTCCCTTGCAACTCATTGAAGATTTCACCGAATCTTCCTCCCAGAAATACGACGCCCCTCGTCCTGAAAACAGGTCCGAGGTGCGGGTATCCATATTTCGGAGCTCTTTGCAGGAGCTTATTCTAAGAGGGAGCACCAATCTCCCAGCATGAATGTTTAATTACTCAAAACTTGGCAACTCTACAATGCACGAAGCTCTTTTCCGAAGCCAGTCGTCCGTCTCCCGTCTCCGTCCCTCCCGATCCTTCGGTTGCTTTTGCGAGACGCTCGTCCGCCTTTTGCGATCAGATCGGAGGGCAAAGGGAGGGAGGGAGGGAGAGAGAGAGAGAGAGTCCTTTCAGTGCAGAGCACAGGATGGAGATTTCGCGCGCCCAAGACGGGAGCAACGGAGTCCTGTAGCCCTTTTGCATACCACTCGGGAATGGAACTTGAAAGGTGGCTGAAGATCACCACGCGGATGTCTCAAATACAAGAAATTTATTGTCCAACATAGCAGTATCTCAGACCTGTGAAAAAAAGCAGCAATTTCAGATTTTGGGAAATACAATGAACGGGTTCTATGTTGAAATTGATAAATCACCAATAAATATGTTTACGCATTACATTCTAAGATTATGCTTTTATATGTTTTGATATTTATGTTCCAAAGATTTAGGCGTTGTATCTATTGATTAAAATAATAACGTATGCCAAACTAACATATTATTTTCTCTTTATATTGTCACCTTAAGATATCTCCAACGAATTTCATCGTGTCTACTTACATCTCTTATAGCAATTATCAATTCCAGAGTGACTGTCGAATTTTGATCTATGTGANGGGGGGGGGGGGTCCGGATCCTTCCTGAAAGTTTATTAAAAGTTAATATAAAAGTATTTTATCTACATAGTAAATTGTTACTAACATCAATTAAAGGGGGAAAATGGATGTTGAAAAGTTGAAGTACATAGAAATACTTTGATCAGTCTTCATTTATGGTTGTTTTCCATCCATTTGTAATTCTATCACATTTAAATATCAAGCTTCTTTTACGTGATCTTATAAAAAATATCAAACTTATTCACGCATACGTTATAACCTGGCATTTACACGAAACTTTGATGATCTAACTTCCATTTGAAAATATTTACAGATTTAACTTGAAATTATGTCTCACATCAATCTTATACAAGTAACCGTGACGTGTATTCAGGTATTATTAATTTGTATTCAGTGTTTGTCTCCTTTCGATGGGAGGTTGAAAATTCGTTGAAAATAAAACAAATATATAAATAAATAAAATAAATATCAGAACGTTTTACTTCATTTCATGATGCCTCTTCCTTGTGTTTTCATGACAAAAAGCATTATGAAAGACATATCGTCACCAAGTGGTGTTAATTCCCTTTCCTCAACAACCTTAATACGGAGGGAAGGAAAGAAAAGTAGGTGGGAATTTTGAATTTGAATTTACTCTTGTTTACTTAAACCGGAATTGATCGATCCTTGGGACCAGATGTAATCTATTATTCTATTGTTGTTTTTTGCTTATATCAATTGTAAGCAGTCTAGTGATAGATTTGCTGTTAAAATCTACTCTTCAATTAATAATCTAGAGAAGTGTAATCGAAATTTTGTTCATTTTAAATAAAAATGACAATAATAATTTATTAATCTATTAGTGACCAATTCTCGGTGCCAGAAAAGAAGACATAGTAAAAGTATTCATAATCAATAATAAGAGGTTCAATTTAAAATCATCGCCCAAAAAACTACAAAATACATCCACGCTGAATAAAATGGTTAGAAAATTAGTATACAAGTTTACAAAGAGAAAGAACTTAGATTTAAGATGTTAATGATCTTCATGTGGCCCATTTTTGCTTACATATCGCAGACACATATCGCTTTCGCAGATTCATACATACAATCATGCTCAATATACACACATACATTACTACTACTCCTATACCTTTAACGTAAAAGTAGTTGGTATAATTAAAAGAAATTAATGAGACCAAAGCAGGTTGCTGTGAAAAATCATGCACACTTTACTACACATCACTACACTTCTCCACTACTATTCACTCTGAGCATTTTCTATATCCTCAGACTCCATTCACTTCACTTATCCGTACTTCACATGTGCTCCTATTTCGATTTTTCAATCGCTCGTCATATTTATGTACAAGATTGAAAGTAGATTGATCCTTAGAAAAAATTATTAATTTGAATCATGAGGCCAAACATTAGGCATAAAATACTTTACAAGGATCAATCTACTATCTGACATATTTTAGAACAAAATATCGTGGAAAACAGTCTCCAAAGGCACCACAGCCTTCACTCTTTTGCCATCGCCCTTCAACGTCGATCCTCCCTGAGGAAAGAGTTACCACTTTGGCTGCGTGTATAATCTGCGAGGGTGATGAGAAGAGCCCAGAAGAAGTTTCCTGCAACATCTTTTGCTTTGTGCCTTTTTCCCTCCAGCCCTTTTCAAGACGGATGGAGCAGTGGGAGGGGGCGGGGAGAGAAACTCCGAAGTCGCTGGAGGTGGTGCGGAATTTGGATGGGCGTGGGAGGGGGTTTATTCGTGTCTCCATCTCCCTCTATTCTCACAGACACAAGTCTCTTACCTCTTCCGCGAATCATCTCTGTCCCACACGCGCTCGCCCACACCTCGCCGTCCCCAAACCCCTTTTCTCTCCTCGCGCAAGAAGCTTCCGGCCCTTTCTAAGAGAGCGCGCAACGAGCAGAAATTAAAACACGCAGTTTGAGATGAAACAATGAGGCGCTCTTCCTTCTTTTGGTTCAACGGACGTAGACAGGGGAGGAGGGTAGAACCCAGAAAAGAGCAGCGACAGGGACTACTCTTAAGAAAATGAGAAAATCCGAAGGCGGAGATGTAAAAAGTGGACACCGCGACGCCGTCGTTCCTGGCACTCGGAGAGGATTGGAACGCGGGCTTTGTCTAGAGCTCTACGTGATAGCCAGAGAAGGGGGAACAGAAGGGAAGGCATTTATCAGAGACTTAATTACTGTAAAAACCGGCGTGTTTGCGGGCGCTAGTGCAGGAATGGGGATGGGGGGACGGAATCGTAGCTGGCGTCGGTCCCGTCTCTTTACTTCATAGTTCCCCTCCCTGTCTTCCACCCCCTTTTTGACGCGGCTACCTCCTTCTCACAAGTTTTCGGTCCTTTTGCTATTTTAATGCTGTGCCATTATGGCTGGATCTGTATATTCGGCTCACTTAGCGTTTTCATATCTTAAACGAGTCACTCTGGTGGGACGATTGGCTCGACCTTTTCTTCGGACGGGGTTCTTTCGTGTGGGGGGGTCGAGGCGGCGTTTGGAGGGTTAAGTGAGGGTTGGGAAGTGAAGGGAAGAGTTTTGTGGAGTTGCTTTGGCTCACGTGATGGGACAACCGTTTCTATGGCAGTAATTATCCATAAGTAAAAAGTTTTAACAGTTAATTGAACGAAGTTATAATGAGGGAGAGGTTATTAACTTTGAGCGAAGAAGTGAACAAAATATTTGGTCTCCTTCGGTGACGGCCTATATCATATAGTTTCAAACGTGTCTTCCAGCCAAAAATGTTTTGTGAGAAGGGAAATACTATTAAAAGTTGAAATAATAATTCTATTGAGGTTATTTTTTTAATAATGAAATGTAAGAATAGCAAATACCTGAATTGCAAGAAAAAATCATTTCCATTTAAATCTACTTTTAAATATTTCTTTTGATTCTTCTAAGATTTTATTACTTTTTACGATCACTATCCATTATTTTTATAGACCTCAACTATCATAAACTATCCACCAAAATTTACGAAAGAACAATTTATTAAATTAAACGTAGACTCTACTATCGGTTTACATTCCTTCGAAATAATGATCACAGCGTACCCACACAATGCATCTCTGAGAAAAAGTTCCATCGTTTTCTATGCACCATTATGTCTTGAAAAAGTGGGAGTATAACAATAAACCGGAATCCACTTGAGATGTTCCAGCACATGAATGAGAATGAACATATTTTAAAAGACTCCTTCATTTCTCTTCAAGAGTCCCCCATTCCTGTCTCCAGGAAACTCCTATAGATGCCAGAAACGAAAGTTTGTGAAAGAAGGTCGCTTACAATAGACGATTGAATGCTGCACTGAGGTAAAACGGTGACATTCTACCATAGAATGATCAACAGAAGGAGAAATTTAGTGCTTAAACCTACAACTTTATACAAGCCTTAGCAAGCAAATAAAAGTTTTTAGAAAAGCAATCAAGTTATCCATAAAATTATATTATTTTGTTGTTTAGAGTAACTAGCAAGTATTCAATAATTTTATTTTAATTATACACATAAGTTTTGACTAAGTCTATAGATTATATGTTCTTATAGACTATTTATATAAGGACAACAAACGTTATATATTATTTAACGATGTTATGATTGATTGTTAAAGTAAAAAATACAAAATTTCTCTCGTTGATTTTGAACATTTTTTGAAATGATTTATTATTGAACATTTAAAATGTTCTAGAATTGAATTTCAATAGTTTTTAAGTCCTCAGTATAACCAGGTTTTGTTAAAATATTCTTTAGTACTAACCAAGCTGAAACCCTACATCGTCGCTCGTTAGTCTCGGTCATTAGTTGCTCCTCGTATCATGGTAATGAAAGAGAGACAGTCATGCTGATTTTCACTAACATCAGCTTACTTCAGGTGTTTGGAACGAATGAACAGAAAAGCATGTTGTGACGATAGCGAATGCACTACGTTTCTATTTTTTAATGTAATTAATAACTACTGCCATTTTTCTTTCATTCGTTTGCGCCGTTCGCGTAATTACTTTACATTATATTAATGTTTTGTTCCCATATTTATGTACTTCATTGGCTATACGGGTATTGAGAATAAGCATTCATCTTTTCGTACGTATGAAGATCAAAGTAAGTAGGCGCAAATCAGTGTACGAAATACAATTAGGGATCTTCATTAGGAGGTATAGACTTATTTTCTCAGATATTTTGGTTACAAATGAACGGAAGTACAAATTACTTCATATTTCATACATTTATGTGAACATTTACTATTAAATTCTGAGAACATTCTCATTGAGTGAAGCGAATAGTGTGGCACAGCACAGCAACAGAACAAGATCCATTTTCATTAAAAGCAAGGCGAAATGTCATTTCACTTTCAAATATTTCGGCAATGAAGCATCACAGTGTGTTCCGTGCAATCCGTGCATCCTCCAATGCTAATTACTCCCTTCTTAACCGTTTGAACAGGGCTTGAGCAGTGCGCGGCGCGACACTCGCTGGATCTTCGTCGTGGCTCAAGAATTCCCATCTCACCACCCACCGCGCGCGCGTCGCTGCTAGAAGCAAGCGACGACGCTTTCAGACGCGTAAATCCCACTCGACGCTCACAGGCGACATTCCGACTCTCTCCTAACGCACAGGGTGCCTCGAAAGTCATATAAACATTCAGGTTTGATTATGACTACGTATCACCTCACCATCGATGGATTTTAGCATAGCGGACTATTTCACTATATATAGACGAAGTACTTTGTGGATGAGTAAATAATTGAGCACCATACTATTAACGGTGGTATTTTTGACAAGATCTTTGAGAAATACCAGTCGTTATTTGAATTTCGTCGTCAAAACTCCCTATCATGTAATCCATTATATAAGATTACAGGAAAATCGTACCTTAACCCTACGTTTTCGTCAAAGAATAGTCCTCTAAGATATTAGCCTATTCTATTCACTATAGTCACCGTGGCCCAATGGGTTGAGTTCCGATGAGATCATGGATACACTGTCTCAACCTGATATGAACGCTCAAACCTACTCAGACTGCCTATCTCATCCTTTGACCGAGACCAAACTATACTCTCCCCAAAGACTTTGACTTACTTTGTATAAGAGATGAGTAAAATACTAAAATTACAGTTATTTTGATATAAAAGAAGTCAAAACAATACTTTTTCTGTAGAATTTAATTTCTGTATCTTGACCAGCATTAAGAAATTTCATAGTATTTTTGCCTATATGATCCAATTAATTTAGTACAATATGGTTAAGAATTTCTAAATGTGTAGAACCGCTTGTCATTTCACCGCAGAAAAATCTCATTAAACGCACAGTGAGATTGGGACTAAAATAATTAAAGACTTGTGACCTTTTGATGGACTAATTCTGATATGAGGTACACAACGTTTCAACTGTATGTTGAAGTCATCTCAGGTGTTACAAATTATATCAAGAAACATAACGACAGAACAATTGAATACTATACTAAACGCAAATATACACCGAAAAAAAATATGTTTTTTTTAATGCAGAAACTCCACAAACATGTTATAATATTGTACTGTAAAAACCAGATAGATTTTTTGTGTCAGTGAGTAAATGCAATGGGCTCTAATGACCTTCGATGTTGGCGAGCCCTAAAGCCCCACAAAAAAAAGTAAATGCATGCTCCCGTGTGTATATTTTATAAATATCATTTCTGATACACTGCGTTTGTAATAATTAACTTCTTTGTCCAATTATTCATTTATATTGATTACATAATGGACGTTAATTGCAGTAGATTGGGACTACGTTTGGGTACATATGACTGCAAAAATAATATCGAAAGAGTAATATATAAAATTTGGCTAAAATGCCTTTAAAAAGCGGTGGTGGTTAAAAACTAATTGTGATAAACATATTTGTTGTAATTATATTTTTTGATCAATAATATCACGCGTTGGGGTCATAAAACCAACTGTTGAGGGAAGTCAACATTACCTCATTTTAATGGATTCAGAACTCATTTATTGATTAATTATGTTCACAATTAAGAACACTAAAATTATTTTACTTATTTATTTTCAGACCTCACAAAGAAAACCTATTTTATAGATGTGGCAAGAAATGTTTTAAAATATTTGCATTGCTTTTGCATGGGTCGAAATAACTTCAAGGGCAGACAAATTGCTTATTGTACTGACTGTGTGTGAAATATTAACAAAAACATACTTGTTCTCTCTTTTCTACTTGAGATTAATAACTACATTCCAAATATTTTCAGTTGCTAAATATCTCTAATAAAACACATGCTTGCCAAAACCACTTCCTCAAATATTTCATTCGTCACTGTTTCATTTATAGTAATTTGAGAGATTTTCCTCGTTGATTGTTGAGTCTTTTTTTACGAGCACTTTTCGAAAACCATTCCTCGCTTCTACGAGATCTCGTTTTACGCCGAGAGATTTGAACCTACCTCCTCTCTGGTCGTTCGACACACCCTGTAACAGTACCCTCTTCCGCCGCTACGCCGCGTCCGCATCGTCGCCACGAAAAAGAGTGAGGAGTAGGAGGAGGGTGTCCGCGAGGCAGCGCGCAATAAACCCGTTTGCTTCGGGTGCAAATCCTCCACGCCTGTTCCACTTGCTCCAGCAACCCCATCCCTCGAAGTCCCTCAACCCCTACCGCTGCGGGGTTCAGGTGGTATTGAGACGGCGGCGCTGAACAGGCAACAGCTGTCCAAGGGTCGGAACGTGGAAGCGATGCTGGAGAAGCAATGCGGGGGAGGAGAGGGCCAGGAAGACGGAATAATCTGCGCAACAGTCGATTCGAGAGGGGCCGGCGTGATTAAACCCTTCAAAGGGTAGGGTGATTCCTACATCATTATGGAGTATTATCAGAGTTGAGGCTTTTACCGAGAGTAGTAAAATTTTACATAAGAGGAAATAAACATGTACATAAATATCTGTGAGACAAAACTCGCTTGTAAGAGGAATCTTAATCATACTGACTCTTTAATTTAATGAAAATAATTACAATTATAATACATAGTTGGAGAAATGACGTTATATTTGCCTTGTTATTAACGTAGTGTTGAAAACCAAATAAATTTTATTGGAGGGATGGAATGCGGATTAACTCTTTTGAACGAGTTACTAGAACACTATCGTTATTATCCTATTTCTCCTTCTTCTTGGAGGTGATGAACATCGAGATTATTTACGAACACAAGGATCACATTGAAGATAATGTACAGAATAGTTTTAGATATTTAATTTCGAATTGCACAAAGGTGAAAAAAGAAAAATCTCCGCTTAATGAACGTACACGATTTTTTTTTGTTTTGTTTTTTTTAGATTTTAAACAACAACAAAATATAGGGTTCGCCTGGTTCATCATAGTTCCGCGCTTTCTCAAAGCCAACCACGTTGATGCAAGAATACTTATCAGAAATGTTATATCCTCGTGTATAGATCTGGGTGAAAATGGTGAACAGCTATGGAAGTCTAATGGGTGGTGTAATGGTTAACACCCCTGCGATAAGAGCTTTAGTCTTGGGTTCGATTCCCGTCTCTTCGTCATTTTCACCTGACCGAATGTTATCGCGTTCTATATATTGTTGGACAAGAAAAAATATTAAGGTTTTTGTGAAGCTTATGATTATTACATTTATTTTCTTATATATAATTCCTCACAGACATTTAACCCATCTTTGGAAATGTAACTCTTTTTAATTCATTCATTGTGGTACAAACAATCAGAAAAACTTTGATTAAAAGGAATCAAACATTTCATAACGTAGATTTTGGGATAACTGGATATGAAATTCATTGGAAGGAAGTTTTGTAAGCACAAGATTGGGAATGAAACTCCCTGACTTGTTTCACGAGTCATCAGGATAGTATTACTTCGATTGTTACGCAGTTCAGTTCATTACTTACCATATGTTGTTGTTGTTGTTTTGTTTTGTTTTTTCAATTTATTTGGCTCCATGGTCACATGGTATTCAAAAAAAATATAAGTTCAGAAAAATAGAGAAACGAAATGCANAAAAATATAAGTTCAGAAAAATAGAGAAACGAAATGCAATGTAGAAATTCAGTTGTATGGAATAAGGTTTCTGGTATTTTCAGCAGGACTGGTTCCCATTTACAAATTATTGTTGGGCGCGTTTTGCATCTCTCTTATTGATAAATATTATGAAATTTCTTTTGGATCAGATAAAGGAAGGAGTAAGGCGCAAAAAAAGAAGCGAAAATTGACATGTTTGATTTTGACAAAGAGGTATATTGATTATTGTTTTGATGTAAATTAAATAATATTTAATTTAAATGTTATTATAAATAAATATGTCATAGTAGTTGGACTCAAATTGAAACATTCTCTCCTCCAATCCAGAATACTTTTTTATTTCATTTACCATCCGAACCAGAAGCAAATGAAATATTATCCCTTTCCACGAATAATATCGCCCAATTCAATTTGGAAGTTTGTGAACCTTATCAAAAAATGTAAAAAATTCAGAAACTGAGTTGGGAAATTAATAAATTTATCATTTGAAATAAATAAAATGGTTTTACAAATACGGTAGTAGACTTTTACAAATAAGGTGAAGTCAACTCGAGGCAATGACCGGAGTATTCTCCCGAGGAAGTGATACTGAGAGACGATGGGCTATGGGCGGCGGATGGATGCATGGCTCGTCCTCTCGCTAAGTCCACTACCATCACCCCCTACACCCAACCCAGGGCGGCGCCTGGGTGCTTCTAAATAATGCAAGAGCTTCCAGCTGGAGAGCGGGGTGCAGCAGGCAAGCACAGCGAAGCTCAGTGGGATAGTGAAGGAGAAAGAGGAGGAGGCGTGGGGTGTTGCGGATATGCGACCCCGTCTGTTTGCAGTCTTAACGCCGCTGATGGCTCATGAATATGGAGCGGCCGCTTTCCAAGGCCTTCTTACCACGGCGTGGGAGGAAGGTGTTGCTGGAAAGAGGAAGAGAACACGGAAGTATGGACAACGACCTCTTCTATCTTGATATTTCTGAAGCATCTTATATTGTGGACAAACAATTTAAAATTCCATTTTTCCTGCATTCACGGGTTAGTTCTTCAGAAATCATCATAAGTTCAACACCCGAATAACTTCCAGTAAAAAACGCTATTTTTCACAATCAATTCCATAATAAGCGTAGTAACTAAAGTAAGAAGATTTAAAACCGTCCTGCTCTGATACAATACTATGTGTGGTTGTTCCTAATTTCAGTCCTCATATTGCAGCTAATAACCGCTTATCACTATCAGAAACTAGATATCAGAGAATTATTTATCGTGTATTTCATATTTTATCTTTGTTTCGTATTATTTATTACACTATTGAACTCAGAAAAACAATCTCGGTACTGCCCCTCTCTTCAATCATCATATTTCTATTCATATTAATTCACATTAATAGCGGGTTTTCCCCATTCCAATATTAGCTTCGATTTGTTGAATAAGTTTTGTCCCTCCTCTACTTTTGGTTGTCAGGGCCGCTGAAACGCATATTGACACAGGATCAGCTGCCATGGAAAGGAATAACATGTAAAGATTATGGTAAAATACATAAATCAGGAAACATAGGAAACCACAGCTTTCGACATTGTTGAGACAAAGAGTGCAATTTTGATATTACTGAAGTGTATTTTCACTACTTATGGAAATAAGACACCCTTTGCATCCTTTAACGGGGGAATGACAGCAAGCGGTTAAAAGGAAAAATTAATTGCAAAGGACTGATTTTTATCGAATGCATGATTTCAGATTTTCTGAGATGAAAATATATTCTACCAACTCTGTGATGCTCAAGTTCAGATCACATGGGGGATACATTACCCTTGAATGTGGGGTTAGAAGGGCGAGACTCGTAAAAATTTTGAAAACAACTGATATTAGTGTCGAATCCATAGTTTTCAAGGTCGTTGAAATTAATAGGGTCACTTCTGATATGTAAGGTTACAGTGACCAAGAAGGCGAGCAAAAACATCCCTAAATCCCATATGGGTGGAGTGGTAAAAGGATACATAAAAATAAAAATGTCCGATATTAGTATTGATTTAATAGTTTTTGATGCCTTTTAGATGAATTGTTACACGACACCGTTAAATTACAAGTTCAGCACCTATGAGGGACGGGGCTAAGCTAATGGGCGAGGGTCTCGATGGTATTTAATCCCATGTATAGTCGAATAGAAATAATGCAAGTCTGTAGAACAATCTGTAAATATTAAGTTCAAACCTTGAATATTATAGTCGCTAAATTTGAGTGTCCAACAATAAATATATTGTGTACGTTAAGTTATTGGCAATAATTTCACCTTCAATGTGCCTTAATTTCAGTCATCTCACCTTTCCGAACCCTAACTATGCGGTGAGGTGAATTATTAGAAAAAAACACAAAAAATGTATGATCAATTCACGCTCCCGGCACTTGCCGGGTTCATTCCACTAATTCTAAATAAAATTACATTGATATTGTTCTCAGCTATATTATTCCTACTATTTGGGTCTAGCTCAATGTGAATGTAGAAATAGAGAATACGAAATGGCCCTCATGTATTTAATATTATACATGATAAATGAATAGTAAAACCTCCAAAATTAATTTTACGGACTAATTCTCAAATTTTTTTTGACATCAATATATATATATACTGATGTCAAAGTAGAAATTACACATCATTTATACATATGGGTCCTTGAGTCACGTAGTCAGCTATAACAATTTATAAAAAATGACTTATGAGGTCGTTCACAAGACCTGAATGTATATTAAATCAGTAACCTGCTAACCCACGAATTTTATGGTGTAATCTCACTTGTAGTTCTTCTCTCAGAGTTATTGGACTTCCCAAATTCCACTCAGGAGATATTCCACAATTGTAGTTAATGAATTGTAGTTCTTGGAGATCAGAGAACGAGATGATGACAAATACAAATTGTTTCTTGAATACACTTTGTTTGGTTATCGAAACCAAGGTAGAGTTTCTTGAACAATGAATTTATTGTTGATGGTACACGTAATTTTGCACGACACGTTGTAGAATGCTAAATGTTACTTGTATGAAAATGCAATCAAATGTTAACTAAGTTCTTGTAAATGAAGAACAGAAGATGAACTGTCACTTGTAAGAAAGCGCAAGGAAATATTAACTAAATTCTTGTTATCGAAGAACTGGATATAAACTATCACTTGTGATAAAGCGTTGTAAATTGTTAATAAACTATTGTAATTGGAGAGTAGAATGTTAAGAAGTCACTCGCAATTAATTGCGGTTAGGCGCTGATACCAGTAGCGAGAGTAACACTAGTACTGAGTGGCGACATAGCACGGAGCGAACGACACGAAGTGAACTGTACGGAAGATCGCCTCAGAGTGAATCTTGTCTCGAATAAACAAATTATGTTCCCCTTGTTTACTTCGTATTTTGGGATTGGTTGGATCACTGATTTTAGTTGAGATCCTATAGTTTCTGTTGATATTGATCGTACGTCACTTGGAGATACATTGTTATTAGTCTTTCCTTTGTTTGCTTCTAGAAAGAGTTCTGAATGTGGAGGAATATGAAAGTATATGCGTTCATTTGTTAGCTTCTAGAAAGTTATTCTATTCACTTGTCTATTTCTTTTTACTTGAGTATTTTTGTGACATGTAAAACAATTATCATGCTAAAAAAATTTGCAAGGCTTTACTTCCTTTTCTGATGCTAATATGACATAATAGTTAAATCGAGGTGATTTCGAAGTAACCGAACTGTAGTGCCACGTAATGACTCATTTTATATAAGGTATAAGTATATTCATTTATAACATTTTCATAAAATTTCTTGAGGTTTCATGTTGGGAAATATTAATGAAAAATATTCATTCTTCCACTTCCGTTTCATTTCCATATGTTATTATTTTCTTTCATGTTTCTGAGATATAGATTAGCATTGATCACCAGTAGTGATGAAATTTATAGTTTCCCTTTCTCGAATGAAGATCAACTACGTATATTGAGAACCCCATGTTTTGCCAACCCTTATATTAATCTACGACGAGATATCAGCGAAATCGTTAGGTCACCTCCCGGACGACAAGAAACATCGTGAGCACGTATTTACAGACTCCCATATTTACAGACGCAGTTTCAAGAATTTCCGTCTCCCCAAAGCTGACATGCTCTCAACGACGATTGTGACAAATGTTTTCCACAGAAGTAGCAAGCGTTCGCTTTCTTTTTTTCTCTCTTTCCCTTCTCTCAGGAGCAACGGAGGCGTAGGAGGCATCGTCAGAGAAGAGCAGCCCCTCCCATCTCTTCCTTCCTCCCCCGCGAGTTCTGCTCTACTTTGTTACAGACGTTGCTGATGAATTTATTTGAATCACTTCCACGCCAATAATTCGGATAACGAGATTCGTACTGTGCGATAAAGCAACAACAGAGAAACGCCGTCGGACGAAGGCTTTTGCCGCCGCCGCTGGCCGCCTCGTACAGCATCGGCGGCGGTGACGGCAGCGCCTCCGTGCAGCCACTTTCACCGCCTCCATCACCACCGTTGCCTCTTCGCTCGACGCGGCTGCTGCTGCTGCTGCTGCCGCCATGGCGCCTTTGAGTTTTGCGAAATTGCGAACTTCGCCTGAAATAGAGAGTGGCAGACGTTGGCGGTTGAAGTGCAAGGAGAGGAAGGCGATGAAATGCGGGATAGGAAGACTGAAGTGATGACAGTTCATCTCGCGAAGTAGAAAAGGTAACACTGATGGAGAAATGGACGAAGAAGATTGTCAGCATCTGGTATAGTAATGGCACTTGACACTATAAGCATACTATGATAGTGGTAATACATAATGAGGTACCGAAGTCACGGTGACTGGTTTAAGTAAATGGAAATAAGAATACCTGATATAATGGGACAGATACAAATTTTAGTAGAAGTGTACTGTACGTATCACAATTAAGTACGTCATTTAGTATATTAAGATAATAACTTCTTCGTTATTGGCACTGAGGTGTTTGTGTAAACCAAATTATATGCAGATGTGTGAATTGGAATCGTCCTCTACATCAAGTTTGCGTATGGTACTACTCGTATATGGAGTGTAGTGATGGAATATATAGTGTTCGTAGCGTAGAGTGGAGGTGAAAAAATTCACAAGTGAATCGAAACGAGAGGTTTCGAATGTTTTGATGGCGGACGATGAATGAACTTTAAGAGAGGAAGATATGATGAGGAAAGAAGTGGAAAGAGAGACTGTTGAAATGAGGGGAAAACTTGTCTGCTTCTGGAAGAAGGAAAAAAGATGCGCGCTGTGTTTATTAAAAATATTCACTCCTGGACTAAGGAGGAAAAGAAAAAATAAATGCTGAATTAATAATACACTATGATTCAGATTAATAATGCCGTGTGAGGGAAAGCGAGATCTGAGAGGCATGAGCGAGGGCATTCGGAAGGATGGAAAGTCAAAGGAGCTCTCAGTTTGGCGAATGCTGGGGCCTCTAATGAACGTGAATGCGAAGGAATGCTGCGAGTCTCAGAAATGTTTGAGAAGTTCTGAATGTACTCAACCGTCATTTCACATTAGCTTTTTTCTCTTCGACGTACGCAAGATTTCGTAAGGTTTGTTTTTGATGTTCAGTTTTCCATTTGACTCAGATGATGAAGCAATCACCAGACCCCCAAGGTTCAAATTTCAAATTCTCTGTTTATATGAAAAGACNGCAATCACCAGACCCCCAAGGTTCAAATTTCAAATTCTCTGTTTATATGAAAAGACAAGAGTTATATTTTTCAGTGATTGCATTGGCCAAACCTAATTTTTCTCGAACAATTAAAAAATGTGGAAGTAATAGTAAATATTGCAATAATGCCTTTCTAGTTACTTCGGAAGAGTTTTACATTTTATTGGCAGATACGTTGAATAAAGTACTTGGAATTATTTTCATTTAACAATATTTCACTCTTTTTTATTTTCATAAATTTTAACAATATATTACACATTGTGCATACAAATGCTCATTTTCAACAAACAATTATATGTAATTATATGTTCTTAATGCATTTTGTAATCTTACCTTTTACTCATTGCCTCTCTCGTCGGGCACCATTATATTGCATTACAACAACAACAAATATCATCCAATACCATGTGGTGCTCGCTTCACATCGTTACTTTGACCCCCGACCATATATTCCTTTTACAATTTTTTTTCTTACAATAATCTTTAAAATGTTGATTCCTGATTTTTGTCTTTCTCATTCTATTACTTATTTGTACCTCTCCCTTCTAAATTACATCTTTATTGATTCCGTATAGTTGTAGTACCCTATATGTATATTGAACCCTTGGATCATAATTGATTCCAAAAAATCACAAATCGAACTTATTTTATCCTTAATATGCCAATTTCATGCCTAAAATTAAATTTCTGTCATGTTTACCTTTTATACTATTTTACAATATATTGTGCTTTAAATTCGTTAATTTTACAAACGACATGCCTTTCCTCTAATTTTTGTTGAACAACTTTTAAATTGGAGCGAAAATTGATACTTTTGATTCCCATTTCAGATCAAACTTATACCTACTCATTTTTTCTTACAATATATTTCTCTCACTAATATATTTCGTTGTGAAATATTATTAACATCTGTTATTGCTATAACATTATTGTAACAAAGGAACTACTTGGTTACTGTAACATCGTGGTCAGTATAGATTTTGAAATAACATTTTCAAGCACTGTGCTCGCCGGAAATTCCGAAGGCGATTAAGAGCCATGCCCGTCGCCGCCCAAACAAGGAAAGGTGCGCGTTAAGACCTCTCGTATTGTGAAGAGATTGACCAGTTCCCATCTACTTCTGGAAACTGAGATGAACGCCCGCAGAGAAGAAAGGCGAGCGTGAAGGGAATGTTCCACTGATTGCCAAAAATAATGGTCAGCCTGACGAACGCAGTGTTCGCGGAATCTGAGGGGTGACCTAGCTGATGAGGAGTGCGCAGTAAAAGTGGCGAAGGTGTAGTCACGTGACCTCCGCTCCTGTATAAATTGGAAGGCTTGCAGATCCTAAGTGACTTTTATACTGGAGGCTTTCAGACTTTGAGACAAGTGCGAAAGCGTATAGAAGTACGCAAGTTATTTAATATGTAACTTGGTTAGTTTGGTCGTCAGACCACTGAGAATTGCTGCGGTAATTCTATTACCTGCTATAGGCGCGAATAACATAGCTTGGAACAGTTATTTATTTCGAGATAGCAACTTGGAACTTTTTGAACTTCGGATAATCTGGGTAGATTTCCGAGTTAATTCATAACACCAGTAGTTATAACTGTGAGTAATTATTGCTTTTAGATAGCAACATCAAGTAATAACAAGTTCAAACTTGTATTTATGATTTGCGAGTTTGTCTACATTTGTAAATATTCAGAGCTTTATTTAATTTGAATTAAATGTTTTATTGTTATTACTCGTGTGTTTGATTGCTTGGGGAAGCTGGTGGCAGCGAACTCTACCATAAAGGTTGTGGTTTATGGTTGAATCCTGCTTCTCCACCAAAAGCTTACGCACATCGCATATGGGCTTGTGGTGTGCTGGTACAGTTGCGTAAATGTTCAGGGTAACAGCGCGTAAACCAGAGTTGCATTCAGTACTGAAGACGATAATGTGATTGATAAGCAAAATTTTCATCCTTTAGGCAGAAATCTAACATGTGTCCCTGTGCTTGCAGGACCCTGTTTTAACTATGTACGCCCTACATAGCTCTTGAAAATTATCCTTTAGGTTTTTGTGCATTGAGTACGAAGCATAAGTGGTATTTCAAGTATAGCGGACAACCAAAAACCCGTCAAATTGGTTCAAATTGTTCCTCTTTTAGGTGAGTTATACTTCTGAGAATCCTAAACACGAATATTAAGTGATTTTTCTCAGTAATACCTAGTAACAGATTTCCGGTTCCTGAAGATTGGATACCTTCAGTTTTAAGGTCAATTGAAAAAAATCAAAAATTAATTAGTGACTCTTATAGCAAATTGGCTGCTCTTTTCAATTATTTCAATAAAGGCGTCATATTTTCAAAAACCCGGAACAAAGTATCACAAAGAAAAATCTCGAAATATTCGTGTTATTGATTTGCGGGAGCACAATTAACTCCCCAAAAAAGAAGAACAGATCGAAAGACGGAAGGTTTTTTGGTTGTCCGCTTCACATGAAATGTCCGAAAAGTTAGTGTTGAGTAAAGTATTCCTTAAACGTGGAGTATAATAACTTTCCATAGTCGATGGGAAACGATGAAGAATAAGATGTCAAGGATCTGATTATTTTCCCTCTCATCATTCCCGTAAATATTCTTCTCCTTCCTCCATGTCAGTTTCTCCATTTTCTTCCTCTCAATGTTCGTCCCCCTGTGTATCAGTCTCTTCCGCTACTTCCTTCCGTTTGGGCTGCCGAAGAGGAAGCGGCAGTCGCCTCCGAGGTCGATAGAGACGCCTGCTCGCGATGAAGGCAAGGCGAGGTGACGCAGCGGGGGTGGCGGCAGGTGCACGGGAGGCGTTGCCGGGCGACAGATGTCGGTGTCACGCGGCGACGGACCGCGGGGAGTCACTTCCCTTCCTCCCTCCCTCACTCCGCCCCTTTTGCACACTTCAGTCAACAGCGGGCACCGCGGTGTCGTCTTGACTCCAGTCGAAGTGACGACGGCTCTTTCCCAATAGATGGACACACACAGCGCTCTCTCCGCGCGAAGAACGAACACCACTATTCGCGATTGAACATGAAAGGAAACTGCTTCGTACAGCTAATTGTACTTGTACGATGCCATGATCATTTCGGAAAAAAAACATCCGAAATTATCATACGTGTAATTTGAAAGTGAGCCACTTTACTACCTTTTGAGGAAATTCAATGAAACTTTTTGTTAATGCGATAATATAGCATGATAGTAAAACTCAATCACCCTGCATATATGGCACCATCAGCAAACACGAATTTGTCCCCAACAGAATAAAAAAAATTTAAGAATATATGAATGATATGGTTTTCTACTTTCACCAGCTTAGCACCCAGCATCTTCAGTCTGATAATGCCAAGAATCAAAGGGCAAATGTTTCTTAGCAAGCTAAACTGGCGAAAGTAGTACCTGAATAAATATTTTTTTTACTAGTATACAACATACATTTTTCATTTATTCTCAAAAATGAATACTAGTATCACCTCACCAATATCCAACTACAATAAGAAATATTAATATATCATGCAAAACACCTACAGATGTGGCAAGCTACTACTTCATGATCTGTGAGGAAACTACACAACCACTGCCACCAACCTATTGTTTATTTTATATAATATCTGATTACCCGGGCAGTCAGTGGGTAGAGCACTGAGCTGCTAACTGGATGGCTGGGGTTCAAACCCCGGTGAGGTGGTGATTTTCATTACACCTCAACATCCAGACTGGCTCCCAGGCCTACTCAGCCTGCTATCAAATAAGTACCAGGATCTATCCTGGGACCCAAAAGCCGGCCGGAGCGAGATGCTGACCACATCTCCTCCTTCTAGTGCCGGGATCAAGAAATCGCGGAGCTCTACCCTCCGCGACGGCCAAGGCTCTCAAAGGGCTGTAATGCCAAATAAATAATAATAATAATCTGATTACCCGGCGTGGACCCAATTTTTCTTAGATTAATCATCTTTTACTCAGGAAAAAATACAATCTATCTATATTGTAAGATCAAATTACTTTTACTTATTGGATTTTCTAAACATGCACGCCATCCTAATTTTTCACATTCATAATAATACAAATTTAGTACGAAACTTGACTGTATACACTACATCATCTCGCGAGACCCGCGTCGGTCCAATTTTCGCTTACAAGGCATGACGCGGCTGCACCACTTCATTAAAATTATTGTAAAATCTAAAGTATTCGTCGAAATTTTACTACTTAAAGACGTGTTTTATCTTACTTAAATGCAAAAACCAATAATCCATTAAATTTGATGATAGATTTTTCCTTCTTAAATGACTCCCTTAAATTGAAGTATTTTAACACTTCTATTTTTAATAACGATTTATCGATAATTTAGGTTAATTTTTGTTGATAGACACATACTGTCGCGGATTTTTTTATTGAACTCTTTGAAGCAAACAATATTGCCAATCATAGTTTTCGCCTACCTCTAACCGTTTGGGTAGCGTAATCATATAACTCTCTCTCTTTTTTCGATTTTATCGACATTTATTGTGAAAAACCCGGTCTTTCTTAAGAAACATTTTAAAAAAGTTAGCTTATGTACATCCTGGACTTCTAAACTAACTCCTTGCCAAATTTCATCATGATCGGCTCAGTAATTTATCGTGATCAGGTAGCAAACAGACTCACTTTTGCGTTACGCATTTATATATTAGTATGGATGAAATACGATATAAAGTTTCTGTGGATTTATTCCGGTATAATGTTTCTGTGGATTTATTCCGGTATATAACTCACCATTTAATGAATATTTATGAAACTGAGTGAAATTGAGTGAAACGACCTGAAAGTGATCCATTTTAAATTTTTATTCGACAGGTATTCGAATTTTTTTTTCGCGAAACAGTACCAGTTTACTGAGCATTGACGTCACAAAGGCAGGTGAGTAGGATGTGTTTTCTGTGGAGATATTAACAAATTTCGATTTGTGGTTGGAAAATTTCCCACTATCCAATCATGAAAATTACTTTGTATTATTAAACTAATAATAATAATAAATTTATTGTCAAAAAACAGTACAAACTGCGTATGACCACGTGGAGGGAAAAAAAATTAATTTACTCTCCGGAAGCAAGCAAGGGACCATCCCATCAATTCCGATCAAGGGCCCTAAGGCAGAGGCGGATTCAAAAAATTCAGCAAAAATCATTTATTTCCTTATTATTATCATTTATTTCCTTATAAATATTATTTATGATGTATTCTGTAGAATATCTGCTATCTCTACTGACTGTTTATCAAAATTTGTGAAATTTTATGAAACAATTGTCTTGCGACCAGTTCAAATTCTCGGTTAACGCTTGGACGAGTTAAGCTATTTTTATGAAGGGGACTCTCGTTTTCAAATAGGACGAATTTCCGTACAACTTTTCCAACTAGTCAACATTTCTAAGTTCCATTTTGAAGAAAATCCATTAGAAAAGCAAAATGAATCATTGTTTCACGAGAATTCATAAAAAACTATTTTTCTAAAATATTGAGTGCTTAAATTAATATTGATAAATTATTGTTTAGATTAATAAAATTACTTTCAGAGTGCAAATTATTGCTGTATTCATTTTTATTGTGTCCAAAGAAACAAAAATTTATTATCCTCTCCATAAAAGTAATTTTTATAGGTAAAATTTATCAAATGGACGAATATCTCCAGTTTTCATACCTCAAAACTCTAAACCTCTGTTTGATTTGTTGAAAAATTCCAGAAATTTTCTTAGTGTCCATATGATGAATATTAAAAAACAATCATATAAAGATATTAAATTTCCATTAGTATATGAACTTAAGGGGTACCACGAACGCACCAAAAATTATAGAAATCTAAAATGCCCAAGTTTTGACCATGGGTTGATTTCACACGGAATCAATCGAAATTACATATTTTACTCATACATTTTACCTAATAATAACCGATACATTTTACTAGAGACGTTTTCTTTTCCCAGAAGTTATATTCTTCACGCCATTCACCTAAAATCATGGTTTACCATCAAAATCACTCCATTAATTGGAATAATTTAGATTGTTCCTTCATCACTTTTGTTGCTTCGTGAAGTCGATACGATTCTTATCGGATATCGTCCTACTGTAATGCAAAACCTCTTCCCCCCGACTCTCGCTAGCGCAGCGTCCAGACGCGCACGTAACAATAGACAGCCCTCTCAACAACAAAGACAAACAAAAGACGAGACGGACATCTGAAGACCGCTCCGTGAACATCTGAAGAGCAGCGCGCACCTCTTACCTCCGCCGCACGTGCTCGTCGAGTGCAAAAGCGAGAACTAGGCTGCGCTTCTTCTCCTCCAGTAGTCAGCAGCTCCTCCATCGGCTCCTCCAGGAGGGAGCAGCGGCGACGGCAGCGCGAAGGGTTGCGCTCTTGGGCGCGCCGGTGTCACGTGACCGCTGAGTCTCATTACCCCCATGGGCTCGTCTCTAATTCCACAGACTTTTCATTACGCCTTCGGGCCACGTTCCCCACACGATGCCACCGCCGTCTTCACGACAAGGTCTCCGGCGCTCGCAGCGTCGAAGTCTCTAATACGACCTACACCCTCAGCAGACCTATCTGCAGACGTATTTCAAAACAGAATACCGGTAACTGTGAAATTGTAAGGCAGGACAAATACCCTCAAAAATTAAAGCTTCAACTATCAACATTAATTAAATGTAAAGCGTAGATTTTAATTCAATGAGTTTATGTTTCAAATGTACAGAAAACGTAGAAAAATTTCCTCATGATATATTGATGTGAGATGTATTTGCTGTTATGCAGACCTCAAAGTCATAATCAATTACGAGGAGCAACTTGTCCTAATTTGGTTTGTGTATCTATTTATTTATTTATTTTTGAAAGGTCATAACTTAGCTATTAATGCTCTCAATAACAAAACAGTAAAACGTATCATTTTCATCCATTTAAGAATAAACAAATAAAAACTTAACTCCTTATAGTTTCTTAACTCGTATGAATATGGTAAGATTCTATCGTTTGGCATTAGACAGCTCTCTAACAAAATTTCGAACACGCGCAAAAACTAAAAGTGCCAGTCAAACACTTGCAATTCACGCCAAACACTGGTCATCACGCTCAAAACGTTTATCACACCTACTAGTTTGATAAAATTATTTCAGCTAGGTTGCAACGAGTCCTGGGTTCGAAAAACTTGACCTCCCGATATTGGGAAACTTGACTCCCAAGAGTAGAACAAAGTACAGTACGATTGGCGTTGAATCTCAATTCGTGACGAGTGTTTCTTTTTTCGAAGCTTTCTGATTTTTGAATCGAATAATTAATGTATGTAGTAAAATATATGTTGTAGTGACCTTTACCACGAGTAAATAAATTACATGATGATTAAATTATTTATAATTTCTCACATCCAATTTTCCCGAGTCGAAACACGAGGGAACTGCGCCTAAAATACAAGATTGTTCCATAACTTTGTGTAGAGTCAATTCAATTCCTACAGAGAAATTAAATTTGCTTGTAAATTAGTAAATACTTATTCACATGTGTTAATTGCACGTACATGGTTGTTCAGCCTAGTAACCACCGAAAATGTCGACTTTGCATAAGTTTAAGTAATTTACTTATTTAAGTAAAAAAGGTGAACGTATTTCAGTCAAGAGTAGAGAAGTTGTTAAAGGTAGTATATGTAAGTGTAACTTAGCCAATGGTAAGTGATTTTTTCAAATCACAGTTGTGGACATATGGACTATTTCCGGTGATAGAACTTCAGTATTAACAACAATAAAAGGTAATTAAAAATAATAATAATAATAATTAATGATTCAAATAAATATAAACCCCCAACTATTGTGTAAATGCTTTCCGACGTAAATATTCCTTTAAATTACGGTGTGTTAGGTAACACATTTTAAATACTGAAAAATAGATAAAACTGTTCTGAGCCTTTCGTTTTTGCCCATGACATCAACTATTACTATTTGAGGAGTGATATAATGTTATATGATGAAACAAAAATAACAACAGCTGTCAACAATGAACAATGCATTCTTAGGTAACTGGTGTTGAAAGCACAGATGTGTACGTGACAACAGTGACTTGAAGATAGAAGGGTAGAGAGGGGGTTATTGATCAATCGTATCGACCAGTGAGATGAATGAGTAGATTAGTCGAAACAACATGTGGAGACAATAGATCAATAAAATGAGAATGAATGTAATACACGCTACTTATTTTACCCATTTTCATTTAGAGGTGGTGACCAAATGTATAAAGAAACACCAATTCTTTGGTTAGGAAGCTAAGAAGGTGTAATCTAAATCGTCCACCCCACTGAAGTAATTTCGATGGCCGCGCGTACAACACCATAGACATTACTACTAATGTAGTGAACTCTTCTTATGCATCTTCAACATAAGTATATTTCATATTGTGTCTGAGAATAACTAATACACATCGTAGTCAATAATATTTTTTTGTTCCTAAAATCCGTTGACATTGACCAAATCTCTCTAGTTCACACTGACCTCTAATTTGGCATTCATACATCATTATTTTCCAATGTCATGGAGGAATGTATTTTGAAAATGTCGATATGATTTGATGTAGACCAAGCTGAATTACAATGTCACAATTTCCAATGTCATGAGTCGCTCAGTAATTTTGCTATTCCTCCCCCACAGACCCCGCCCCTGCCTTCGTAGCGTCAGCGTACGCTTCTTCTCTCCGTCCTACCCCCTGCTTTCTCCCCGCGCTGTGCTCATATTTTCTTTGAAATGCGACTCCGCTCTCGCGGTGCACCTTCCATCCATCCCTCCCTCCCTTCTATCCTCCCTCATTCGGAGACGAGAGGATGGAGTGTCACCTCAGACCGCGACTGCCTCTTCCTCTCTCGCGGGGAGTGTAGGAGTTAGGGGCAGAGTGGAGGGGAGAGGAGAAGGGTGAGCGTGAAAGAAGCCTTTCTCCGCACGCACTCTGTGAAGTGCGACCTCGCGTGTGAGAGGTTGTCTCTTCTGCCAAGAAGGCGTCTTTGAGAACAAGTGAGTGGCGACTCTTCTACATGTTGGCAAGTGGAGGAGGAGAATGAGGAGTACACACCAGTTTTAAGGAGACGGTCCTTTCGTACTGAACGTCGAATAATGAATACGTATTGCTATCAAAGTAACAAATGTTTTCCTCCCAATCCACATGAAATGGATTTTCTAACGGGGCACATACATTTTTATACATATCTCAAACGGATTGGTTACGAAGAAAGCTCAATACGTATTTGTGGAAAGGATGATGAAACAACAGACTTTTGTGAAATATATGGCAAAGAACGAAAAGTGTATTTAGATTACATCAAGCAACAAGGGATACGGGACATAAAGCAGAAAAGGAAATTAATTAACAATGAAAAAATCTTTAGCAAATATCAGGAACATGAAACCAAAATTTGAATAATAAGAGACATCCTGAAAAGCGAGACACAACCGAATGCAAGACGACGGACATGACTACTTCCGTGAAGAGACCAACAATAACGATTAACCAACATAAGAAGATGACATTAAGAAAACAGAATCATCGAAAAGAAGTCAGAATATGTCAACAGTAAACATATAGGGTTTTAATCATGTTACGTCGAATGAAAATGGGAGACGGGACCGGGATTCGAACCCAGGACCTTGAGCTCAAGGTCCTGGGTTCGNTCTGTTACCTGGCGGTGAGGTTCACCGTAATCTAGGAGATTTCTATATAGGGTTTTGTTTTGTTTTTTTGGTGGGGCTTTAGGGCTCGTCAACATAAACATATAGGATAAAATATGACATTAAAAGGACTAAGAAATCCAGTAGCCTTGTAATGCCATTGTAACAGACAAGGCGGTCTAAAGAGTTAGGCCAAAAAAAAGAAATTAAAACAATGAATAATTGAAAATCGTGTGAAACCGTTTAGATACTCAGTCTAATATATACTTTGTTACTTTAGAGTATTTATCATACTCCTACGTAAAAAATTATGTATATCACATACATGAATGATAAGATCATTGGAATGGTCTTGCAATTTTTTTGCAAGAAACCAAATAAGGTTAAATGCTTAAGTGGAAGAAAGTCATTTCTCTCTATTATATTTCAACTACAAATTAATCACAACCCATTGTCCTTTCTTATGAATCCATAATCATATTAAAATCGTATTAAACGAATGAATATAAGCGCTTTTGAAGAATATCTTAAGTGAATTTTTTTTAGTTGTTTTTATTTGTAACCCATATTTATCTTACAAAGTTTGGGAATATCGGTCTTTGAATATATACTATTATTTACTATATACATCATGCATAAAATTACTCTAGCATGACTCAATGTTGTTACAGATTTAAGATATTCTATTGCCAAAGTGACTTCATTCGGAAAGCTGAAAGAAGTGGATTGGCATGTATTTAAACTATGGATTGCTACGAATTTTATGTTTGATTCATTGTAAGGAAATCAAATAAACTTTCCTTCATACAATATTTTTCCTCGTCTTCATCTACTACATGTATTATTGTAGTATTATTATTATTAGTAGTACTCCTTCATGTTTGGAAAGATTGAATAGATTTTGTGTAAGTAACACATCGAATCAATATTCAACTGTAATAGACATTAATGCATTAATATTTTTTAATATTATATTGGAACTCGATATTAAAATATTATTTACATGTGAGAAAACTATAATTATATTTTATTTTCCATTTCTCCCTTCATATCTCTTAGAAAAGGAATTATCAATTTCTTATACACATATGTAGATCGATGTAGATTGCAATGATTAGTCGATCTAATTAGAAACTTTATTCGTTACTCGCTTTAATTCGTTAATTTGTGAAATTAACTTCGTTAATTTGTGAGTTACCAAATGTCTTGTATATCATATGGCATTTCACTCTTTGAGAAAACTAGAAAAATTATCACGAAGAAAGAGTATAAAATAATATGAACGTAAAAAAACTGCAGCATAGAGAGGAAGTCTCCCGGAATTGTCCGTCTTGTTAGTTACCGAAAGCGCCCGCTGAGTGTGCTGCCATCTGAGATCGCATCGTGGAAGTGCAAGGGGGTGGTGGTGGGCGCAAACAGCCATTTGCTGCGGTCATCACGTCAAGGCTGCGCTGCGGTGCCACTGCGGCCTCCCGCACTAGCCACGGGGAAAAAGGGAACTGGAGGAAACGAAATGGAGGAGAAGATGGGGAAGGAGAAAACTAGATACAATAGTGAATCGTGTGAAGGAGACCAGAGAAACCCAGGAATCAGACACTGCAAAATAAAGTAACAACTAGGGACATGGTTTGAAGGCTATTATATAATCGCATCAATAATTAATAAGATATATTAATATCACTTTATTAAAACTTTAAGGTTTTGAGACGTACGATTTTGTTACTTTTTCTATTAATTTAAAGTTAATACGTGTAAAAATTTTATCTCATCAATTCACTGAGCCTGATACCCTTACATGATGATATCAGAATGTCTCACGATCCATTAGTCATTAATTTATTTACTATAACCATACCGTCTGTCACATAGGAAACACTATTTGATATTGGACGGCTTAATCTGAGAATGCATATTAAGAACTTTGTTTTTCTTCGAAGTGTATTTTATTGAAATAATAATGGAATCATTAAAGTACTTAGTGGTTGACTCGTGGTATAAGAGTTTATCGTGCTGATGCGCTGTGAGAGGGTATGNGGGGGGGGGGGGGGGGGGGAAGCGAAGATCGTTGAGTCTCTTGGCGTGAAGCCACGTCCGCAACTGCAGCTTCCTCTGCCAGGGCTTCCACACAGGGGTAGCGAAGTGGAGAAGGAAACAACTCTAGTACAAACAACGTAAAAGTAATATAGGAAGAAGACAAAGAAGTTGACGGCAGAGAAAGAAGAAAAGAAACAATGTGAAAAGAAGTACAAAATTTGGGATTGAGGAACACTTTTTACGTAAACAATTGATTTGTTTAGTTTGTTACTTGGAGTTTAAAAGTAAAATCGATTTTCGGTAGCATAGTCATCACAAGGATCTCTCTTTATGTAGTGAAAAGTGGCAAGTGTGAAGTTCATTACTTCTCCATATAGATAGTTTTTGCGAAGATCTCTGCGAAGCCTAACTGTAGTAATGGGTACAAAGGACCATTTTGGTCCATGTGCGTGGCTACCAATTTATTCCGTAAATATTTCTTTCAAATATAAAGAAAGTAATAATTTTATTTTGTTTGAATCAATAGAATTTGAGAAAATATCCAATAAATATTTAGGATATTTACTGAAAGTAAATGATTTTATCCATGTAGGAAGAGATCATTACTGTCAATTGATTTTATCGTTAAATTCGAAGCTTTCACAACGAAAGAGATGAGTCGTATAATTAATTAATACGCCAACAACTCATCACAAATACCATATATTTAAATGTTAGTCGTGAAAAGGTTCTAGGTCTGTTGGTCTTGGTGAGGATGATTTCTTTCGGAAGTACAAAAGAAAGGAGAATCTACTATACGTACGTACTAGGGAGAGTCAAGAAAAAAATAATTAGTGACAATACTAGACAAATAGCGTGGAAATTAGATGAGGTACTTAAAGATGATAACAAAAGACAAACATAACAATAAACTATTTGAGGAATATTTTGTTGGATAATCCACTTACGTTTTGTAAAGATTAGCAAATAAAAACGTACACTAAATTAATGTCAAAGAAATGAACTCAAGTACGAGCAACATACCTCCTTTTATATTAACCACATAACTTTAAGTTGGCAAAGCTACTTCGTTACAAAAAAACAAACATATTGTTTTACAATACTTACAGCAGTGATTCCGTAAGTGTGCGCCGTGCTCAGCACATGACGATATAGCTATAATATAAATTTATTTTCATTCAGTTAACCTCTTTACAGAAACTGTAATTTTTCTCACCTCTTATTTTAATCTGTAGCATTTCATATTTTCAGTTAAAGTAATATGTGAAAATAAATACAGAGGTAGGCGTATATATAATTCAAACAAAATTAACGGAATTATTCAATGAGTTCTTTGTATTAGGGACACCACCCCGTCGTAAATGATAGTACAATCGAACAACGTGGATCTAAAATGCATGAAACGACATCTCTACAGCGCTCGGAGCTTGAACCCGCGTGCTCCCATTCCAGGGCATCTGGATCGAAGACATTTCAAGGAGGGCAGAAAGACGGGCGCGAAGCCAAGTCGTGGCGCCCGCAGCGCCGCCGCCGGCAATTTGCGAGTCATTTGCAGACAAAAACGCAACGGAAGGCAGTTTGATTCGCGGCGGTCGTCCGCCGTTGCCTTCATGAAGAGCGCCAGTAGTTTCGGGTTAACCCCACGCCATCGCCTTGCCACTGCTGCTGCCGCTGCTGATTTAAGCCAGGGGTGCCAAAATTCAGGAATCGAATGGATGTGGCGTTAATTCCTAACAATATATTCCGTAAATATTTCTTTCAAATATAAAGAAAGTAATAACTTTATTTTGTTTGAATCAATAGAATTTGAGAAAATATCCAATAAATATTTAGGATATTTACTGAAAGTAAATGATTGCGTTTCTTTTCTTTTCAATTTCTTATTCAATACAAAGTGAGTGTGATATAAAAATGGTTTCTATTAATTATTACGGTATAAAATCAATGTTATATCATGCACTCTTTTTGGTAGAATGATTTTGAGCATTATTGTATGGTAACTGAAACAAATCTTGTTTCACCATTTGTTCAAGATGGTGAAAGGTGACATTCCCTGGGAAAACACTAACTTGACTTGCAAATTGACTACCTACATTTGATTTCATGCTTGTTTAGTCATTATCTGATCAATTAATAAAATTGTGTGATCTGTGAAGAGTGAATAGTTCTCGGGGAACCTACCGGTAATGAAGCATTGGAAGGAATCTTGAATATTTGGAATCAAATTCTTGGATACTACCCGCTAAACACGAACGAAACTGACAAAAGATTGCCTTTTGTATTAATAATTTCTTTCAATATTTTTAGGGATAAAGATGCATTAAATTCATAATATCCTAAACAGTGTTAGAAATACACAGTTTGTTTGAACTATAAGCGCTCGACGTAACCAATTTCAAATTATTTGTAAAACATCAATTTTATGAATACTTTTGGCTTCTGAACGACTGATAAATAACATTGTTTCAATACTAAATTTTCCGTATTATTCGTAAATTTTCTAATTAAAAATTGCGTAATCTAAATAGATTTAGAAAATAAATATTAAAACAACAAAACAATACGAAAATTACTGACATAAGTACAACACCTAGAAAGAAATGAAACTTCTGTAAATATAGTAATAAGCGGCGAGAGAAAATATTAGAAATAAATTGTTTTGTAATAACAATAATAATTTTATTTTGACTGTACTGATTTTCATAAACTAAAATCTTCCAAGAAATAGTATCCACCTTCATAATGTAGACTCTAATTTAGAACATATTCCTCACAGATAAATATAACATCACAACGTTGCAACCCTATGTTTATATTCATACTGTGTGGGTATTGTTCTCCATGTTCTTTAATATCACCTGATGATGACGTGAACGTAAGGTTGAATCGTTTTGATATTATATTTGACTGTGATATGTGTAAATTATGTTAATACAATAAATACATTCGTCTATAAATATATTAGTCCGCTTCGTACATAACTACATGCACAATTACATGGAAATTATTTAATATAGCTATGAACATTTTGGTATCAATTATTGTATTCACACACACATGATTCGTTACCGTATCATCCTTTGAGTCGATTTCCTCCACCCCTGCCGTAAAGTCACCACAACAGCAGTCGTCTTTGTTCTCGCGTATGCGGAATGGTATTATGTGCATTTTCATGAGTTATATTCACAGAACTTGGCAAGCGAAAGCTATAACACAGTTCTCAAAAGCGCTAGCTCAAGAAATTAGGACAATTTATGTCTTGGGAATCTGAATTTAGCGCAATACTTGTTTGTAACGATAATCTATATATCCATTCAAACTGAGTTGCTAGTTTTGATCAGAAAATTCTTCATTGTATTTTGTGTCCTCACTATATACGTCATGAAGTGATGGTAATTCTAAGTCTTGGAATAAAACATTGTGTTGTGTATTATGCAAATGCAATCATCGTACTTCACTGGAGTAAAGCTTATCAAATAGAAATATGAAAACCACTATAAATATAACCCTGATTCGAGTCCATGCATAATTAAACAGCTCTATTTATTTTATTTATTTATTGCCATTGTAACCACAATATTCCAAACTCAATATTTAACATGTTATCTAATAACAGTGGAAAACAATACGTTCGATACTTTTAGGTAATTTTCATTAACTTGGAATTTCAAAATAATGAATACAACATTTACTCATGTCTTTATAATGAGAACATCATTTTCATTTTTGCTTTATGGCGATATTTCTATAAGTATTTCCCTACTTATTTGCGATCCGTTATACATAACAGTATTAATAGTATTTTAATAGATGTCTATTTTTGGTGTATCTTGTAACAACGAATCAAGCATAACAGTAGTTTTACTTTGGGAAAAATAAAATTCATGAAGTATAATTATTGCATTGGTTATTTTCTTCAAAATAATGATACTCCTGCGAAATCAATAAATTTCAAACTTTCCCAATGGTAATACAATTTTCTATTATCTTGTGTCTTAGCACAGTATCGAAGGTCCGCTCAAAGTCGATGAAGATATTATATAAATCTATTCCATATTCGCAGCATTTCTCATATAATTGCTGGGCTAAGAAGATAGTATCCACTGTTGACCTGTTTTACCAGATTGGTGGTCACTTACCAGTTTATCAACTATTTCAGTTAGTCTCTTGTTCAGCACGATCGCAAAAACTTTGTACACCGTGTTGAGCAATGAGATTGGCCTGTAATTTTTGCAATCAAATCTGTCTCCTTTCTTGTAGATTGGAAAGATAATACTTTCATTCCATTGGTTTGGCATCTGTTGTGAATTCCATATTTTAAGTATGAGATTATATATTTCCTTACGGAGAGTTCTTCCTCCAAATCGAATCAGTTCTCCCAGGATATTATCTGAACCAGCTGCTTTATTCCTTTTTAATTTATTAATTATCCCACATATTTCATTATAGGATGGTTCTTCAATCTCATCATCATTATTTCCAGCGATGTTCTCTGTAGATGACACGTTTGTATCCAAGCGATTGCCCGATGAGTTGAATAATTCTGTAAAAAAGGATTTCCACCTTTCTAACACTTGCTCCTACTGAATTAATATTTTCCAGGTTTTATCCTTGCACATACCACAATTACCTTGCCACATTTTCCATTTTTCTACCTCCCCGAAAAATTTTCTTGTTTCATTTTTCTTATGATTGTCGTTCATGGATATGATTCTCTCATTTAGCCAGCTTCTCTTTTTCTTTTTACATATTTGATTTGCTTTTATCCTCTCTCTTCGGTAGATTTCATTTTGGCTTCTTGTCTTTGCAATGCTGTTCTTCTTGCTTCATTCTTCCTGGCAACCGCTTCCTTACATTCATCATCTCACCATCGATTTTTCCTTCCTACTTTGTTACTATTTCCTATGGATTCCTCAGCCGCCTCATATATATTATATCTAATGGATTTGATTGGTATAACATTAACAAATACTAGAGCCGGAGTTTGAGCTGGTAACCAGCTGAGTGATGAATTTGAAGTGAAATATGGGGTTAAACAAGGAGACCCACTATCTGCGTCATTATTCAGTATAACAATAGATGTAATTTTAGCACAGATTGATGTCAAGGGCAATATAACCACTTGATTGAAACAATGCCTAGCCTATACGGGTGACATACTATTGATATCCAGAACCAAAAAAGACCTAGAAAAGATATTCCATGAACTTAAACAAATGGCGGAGCCTTATGGTCTTAAGATCAACAAAGAGAAGACCAAATTTATGAGGTGTAGGAATGGTGCATATAAAATGGATGACCTAGTAATTGATGGAATAAAATATCAAGAAGTAAATAGCTTTAACAATCTTGGCTCCAGAATAAATGGAACGAACATAATGATCGATGAAATTAGAGAAAGAATAATTGCTGGAAATAAAGCCTATTTTGCAAATATAGATCTATTCGGAAGCAGATATTTGTCCAAAAATGCTAAAGTAAGACTGTATGAAACACTCATCAGGCCAATTGCAACGTATGCATCTGAAACGTGGACATTGAAGGGAAGTGACATACAGAAACTGATGATCTTTGAAAGGAGAATTATGAGAAGAATACATGGGCCAATTAAAAATAGTGATGGCACCTGGAGGATAAGGTGTAATGAAGAAATATATAACCTGATTAAGTTTAAAACCATCGTTAACCACATCAAAGCTATGAGGCTGAGCTGGGTAGGACATCTATGCCGAATGGACGAACAAAGGACAGTAAGGAAGATTTTTAGTTGGTACCCATTATCAGCTCGGAAAAAAGGTAGACCCAAACTCAGATGGAAGGACGATGAGCTAAAGGATCTGAAGAAGATGGGAATTAAAAACTGGTCAGTCCAAGTTCAAGATCGGAAGAAATGGAAGGCAGTTGTGGAGAAGGCCAAAACGTTCAAAGGAATGTTGTAGAGCCTATAAAGAAGAAGAAGAATACAATTTTCTGCAAGGTTCGTTTAAATCTTTATTGTTTCTCAAATATTCAATGAAGTATCAAAAGATCACTGCCTCTTCTTTCTCTTTTACTCGTATTATTCTAGTGCCTTGGTCTCTCCTCCTCTCCCTAGTACTTTATCATGTCATGTGGAAGTTGAAAAAAATTCTACAAAAAAATCCGCGACAGCATATGTCTATCTACAAAGGTTTATCTACTTTATTGAATAAAAGTTATTAAAAATACGTGTCTTAAAATATTCCACTTTAAGAGGATAGTTTAAGAAGGAAAAAATGTATCATCAACAAGTTGTTGTTTTTTCGTTTTTGGTTTGGGCATTAAAACAATTTTTAATAATCTTTAAATCGTAAAATTTGGACTAGTAGTTTAATTTTTTTAAAACGTTTTAATGAAATACTGCTGTCGCGCTGCAGTCGTTGTGTCTTGTCTCGGAAGCGAAAATTCGACCTGCGCGGCTCCCGGCGAGAGGGTTTGTTGGTCTAAGGAGTAAAAAGAATATTCCGTGCAACGCCGGGTATTCAGCTAGTCCATACTCCATATTAATATATAAATACGTAACGCGAAAACGTGTCTGTCTGTTTGTTACTTGATGACGAGTAAACCACTGAACCGATCGTGATGAAATTTGGCAAGGATATAATTTAGATGTCCAGGATAAACATAGGCTAACTTTTATTTTTTAAATTAGTGAAAAGAAAGATAGAATGTGATTTTGACCATAAATGTCAATGAAATCAGGAAAAGATATGTATATTTTCTTGCACCTCCTAAACGGTTAGATATAGGTAACATGTATGGCAATATTGTTAACCTCAAAGAGTTCTACAAAAAAATTCCGCGACAGTATAATTCTATCTACAAAAATTAACGTAAATTATCAATAAAACGTTTTTAGACATAAAAATGTTGAAATATTTCAACTATGGAGAGTAATTTAAAAAGGAATAAATCCATCATGAAATTTAATGGATTATTTGTTTTGTGCATTTAACAAAGATAAAAAAGTCTTTAAATCGTAAAATTGCGAAGAATAGTTTAGATTGTAATACAAGAATGTTAATGAGATGGTGCAGCCGTGTCATTCCTCGAAAGCGAAAATTTAATTGGCGCGGCTCCCACAAGATGGTGAAGTGTATAAAGTCAAGTTTTGTATTAAATTTGTATTATTAATAATTTGAAAAATTAGGTTGCTCTACATGTTTTTAGAAAACATTAAGTAAAAATATTTTGAACTTACAATATAGATAGATTTTATTTTTTCCTGAGTAAAAGAAGATAAGTCTAAGATAAATCTAATATAATTCCGGGGTAATGCCGTGTGATCAGCTAGTAAACAATAAATAAATTAATAGGGAATTGTACGTGAGTTACGTAATGATCCATTGTAGGATATGTACTATTCATAACTGTTCCGATGTCTTGTTTAAATTGTTAATGCTAAATATGAAACCGAGTGAAATTTGCATACTACAAGAAGATGTGGGGGAAATTAGTATCTGCCATATTGCTCAGGTAAATAAAATGGACTCGCTAAATCAAAGTAAACATTCATATTTTCATACAGAATGTAGATTATATAATTTTCCAAGCTATAAACGCACAGGGCTGATCTAGTGATATCTACTCTGTTCATACAGAATACAGTCTTTTTAACATTAATTCGAAAGTTGTGATTATTTAAAAACTTTGAACCATTAACCATTCCGTTTAAATTGAAACAAATTATTTGAAGAATGGGTTCTAGTTTGACTAGAGTTGACTAGTTATAAGACTTTTCTTTGAATAACTTTCTTAATTGTCCGGAAAAGCGCACTGTTCTTTCTCACATAGTTTTCATGTGGACTTCATAAAAAATGACATAATTTACTCAAAAACCGTCCCTTTAGAGGCTTTATCCATAAGAGCCTGTACAATTAAATTCAAGATGGTCTCGTAAAGTTCAAATTTTATTAGACGAGTTGATACATAATAGTCTTATTCTTTCTTTTAAGAAAAAGTCAAGACATTCAAAAACAGTTGGCAAGTCGCACATATTGAAATTTAAGAGTTCCCGTCATTTTAAATTATTATCCATCGTTTTCCTTCCCTGAAGTTGATATAACAACTGCCTCCTTAACTAACTGATTCAAACTTAATAAGAGCACAGATATCTTGACGTCCCAGCCTCATCACTCATTATCCTAAAATGTTTAATTCTACCAACTTCACACTGCCAAAACCTTTACAGCTCACTAAAAAATTCAAGAAGAATAACACGAATTTTCTTCACTTAATTCAATATTAATGCCCATAAAACATTACCTGAGCACGATCTAACTCTAACTTGAATTAGAGTTGGATGTTCTACCCTCAAATAACTCTTGAGAATGGATCTCTAGTTCTCAATGACTCACTGTTTCAGTGTTCATGCCGCTATTTATTATCATCCTCATAAAAATCACGAATGCATATATTTGTGTGATTACAAAAAGCCTTTTGAATAACCTGGGTTCTCTAGGTAATATTCTATGAAATAAAATGTTAATCATCATCAAAATTAAAATGGACTGATGTTTCTGGAACTGTTTTATTTTCTATATGCACCTTTCACGGTTTTCTTGGTAGTTTCTACTTGTAAAAAAATAATAATAATGTAAATTAGCCACAAAATGAGGTCTTTTCCAAAGCATTTTTTGTCATCTCCGACGACACAACCATATTCTCCTGCCTTGTTCTCTTTCATTCTGTGACTCCTTAAGACATGCGATCTCCAACCCTTTGCCGCGCTTCTAATTCTCATTCTCTGCAGAGAATGAGCTAAGGTATCCTCTTCGTGCAATAAAGTGAATAACTTTTCCCGCATGTTTGAAATGGAAACAATAATAATAATAAATAAAACTATAATAATAATAATAATAAATATTTAGGTATTGAAGAGAGTAATGTCACATCAAAAAATCTTATGAAAGAAAAAATCAGAAGGGAATATTCCCGAAGAGTAAGACTTGTTCTGAGAAGTAACCTTATCTCCAAGAACTGCATTAGAATCTTTTGCATTACCTGTAGTAGAGTATAACTTCGGACTAGTGGATTGGGCAAAACAAGAAGTGTCTCAACTGGATAGGAAAACACGGAACCTTCTCACAATGCACCAAGTAATTCATCCAAGAGCTGACATTAATAGTTTATATGTATCACGTAAGGATGGAAGTGGAGGGCTCAGGCAAATAGTATTAGCTTATCCAAATGCTGAAGTGATTATACGAAAGTTTCTGATGAAACGCACGGAGGATACATGTATGAAACAAATAATTAAATCTGAACACGGATAGGAGGAGTGAAGGCATTTCGAACACAGTTAAACGTCTTATTTCCTATGAATAGAAAAGTACTCTGGACTTAACAGACCACAACACGCCTCTTCAATTCAACAGCAAATTACTTGTAAAAAGAAACCTTATAGATAAAAGGCAAAGCAAACACTTTCACTGTCAGTACCTCCAACGATTGGACTGATAGTAAATGAACCAGAGAAAGACACACCGGTTGTTAAAAAAGGATACGATGACACCAGAGACAGTCAGAAATAATAGCCGCCCAAGATCGGGTTATACGTAGACGGTATTATGGTAATATGACAAGATGGTGTTAAAAATTTCCAAAGATAGTGTCGTTTATGTCAATATGGTGCTGAAACAATTGATCATATTATGTCAGCATGTTCCATACTGGTCAAGAATGAATACCCTCAAAACCATGACAACCTCTGTTCTTACCTCCATTGGCAGATATGTAAAGCTTTGAAAAACCCCAAACGTAAACAATAAATGGTATCATCACAAACTGGTACAATTCACGACAATAGGAGACTCTGCACTATCCTGTATGACCTACAAATCCATACCGACCGTGAAGTGAAGGTCAAAAAAACTGACCTAAGAGTTTTAAGAGAGAAAGTATGTCTGTTGATTGATGTATCAATTCGTTGCAATCAGAATGTTGTATCAAAAGCAAAAAAAATTAAATATAGGAATTTCCCCATTAAAGTGAATAGAAAACAGAAGTATTTTCTATTATCACTGGAACTTTGGGAATGGTAAAAATCTATTGAAGATCCCTGGTAATACTAGGACAGTGATTGCACNATATATTGTTTCTTTTCCCTCATATAAGTTAGATGTTCTTAAAATCCAAAATGTTCGTCTATTATCCTACGTAAATGTCTGGGTTTACGCACAATCTGTATTTTCTTCCCTTGTAGTTTGAACATAGGATTTCGCCAATTACTCCACACATTCCCAAATCACTTCATGTGTGTTTTCCTCAGATAACGTTAAATTCAATTTACCGCAAGCCGCATTGCATCTATCTATCTCATTCTGGCCTTCATTTTCTATTTTCATCCTACTATTTCCTGTCACTTTCGATGTTAGATCATCCGCATATGCCAATGCAGCAATTCCATTCCTTTCTACATCCCATAACACATTGTTTATGACTATATTACAATACAATAGACCACTAAACGAACTTTTTGGGCAACATATACTCATTTCCCATAACATTCTCTTGTCTCCCATTTCAAATAGGATAGTTGTCCTCGAAAGAGGAATGAATTATTTGTACTAGATATTCTGGTACCTTTATCTTTCTTGTAGAATCCATTACCACTCTCCATGCTGTATTGTCAAGTGCACCTTGAATTTCAAGAAATAACATTGGGTACATTGAGAATGACCTAACTCAAAATAATATATAGACAAATATTAATATTGGATGAGAAAGACAATCATTAGATTATTGTGAGTGACAATCATTATTATGGTAAAACCCCGGTATTCACGTTTTAGTGGCAGTACGTGAAATAAATGAATATAAAAAAAATTATGAAAAAGGTAGAATTGAGTCTAATTGTGTATTATTCAATTATTGTAAAAAGTAAGTTAAAATTGGAAATTTATAATACATCACATGCTAGGGGCGACGTATGTGAGAGAATTATCTCCTGCTAAATTTGCTGATAAATTGTAATTAAAGAGCGAAAATATGGTGATTTACGAGCTTGAGGCCATATTAAGTAAGAAGGAGTGTGTGTGCGATAAATTGTTACGGAACACTATCAGATTCGTGAGAAATCTTTAAAAACATTTCATGCTGAGGCCAATGGTGAATGATAACAATTTGCAATAAACTTTAGAAGTGTATATAAATATTAGAAGTGTAGAAGATAAGTTATTTGTATTAAGGAAGAGGATTGTAAGATACGAGGAACATAATTAATATGAAGAGGAGGAGAATATCAATAAAATACATCTGCAGTGTGCAATTGATCTAATAAAGGAACAGATCATGTAGTCACAAGTTGAAATTGGTTGTATTGTGAAACCAAGAATACGAAATATGAAAACGTGGTAATAGTGTGTGACCGCTCTTGTAGTGTGAAACCTGCAATGTAACTGAATGTAGACGATCACGTATCATAGAGTAAATAGTAGATAAGTAATTTGTAGTGTGAAACCATCTACGAGGTATGACCTGCTGTAATAGTGTGAAAGCAAGATACATAGTTGAAGTGTGAAACCATCCGCAAGGCAATAAACCTAATGTTGTTGAAAGAAGGGTACTTATGCATGGATATGAGAAAATTTGAATTTTTAACGTGGAATGATAAGAAAATGCAACATAAGTTATTATACCTAATAGAAGAAAATTAATTGAAGGTCATTGAATTTGTATTGGGGACTCATATTCGTGTAAACAGAATTGAACGTAAAGAATAATGCTGAAACAGGCAAAGCCGGTAAACGAAGGGATGGAAAAGTTAAGCGAAAGTCAGACAATGAGGGGAGCTAGAGGAAGTGATTATAGTGCGTCATGAGACGAAGACATAATTGAAACTAGGAAACAGGTATATCGGAAACTCGGGACAGAAGGGCAAGGGGCTAGAGAGATTTATAACAATTGCAGTTAGCCATAGATGATGCGAAATTTAAGAGATTATCGGGAAAGATACAACAGGTTTGAAAGGATGGAATAAAGGAACTGTGAAGAAAATAAGAAAAGTATAGAAAGGAGGACCACTAGTTGAAGAAGAAAATTAAAGAAATAGAAAATATACAGTAAGCCAAAAATTTCTGCAAATAGGGAGGCAATTAGAAACCGACAATACACGCTTAATAAAAACAGTAGAACTTACAAGACATGGAAGAAAGAATAATTGGTATAATAGATGAAAGAGGGAATACGTACCAGGAGTGGAAACAAGGGAAAAAGATGCAATTTGTAACACAGATAGTAGGAAGTATAGGTAATGCTGCGGAATTAGAAAGGAAAAATAATCTTGGAAGAGGACAGGGGAATACAAGGTCGGATGGAATCAACAGCTACAGTCTTAAAAAGCACGATGGAAGAGTGTGCACGGCAGGTGGTGATTGGTCAGCAGGCAACGAGTCAGAAGGAGCAGAATACCGACGGAACATTCGCAGAAGTAGTTAGGAGAAAGAAAAAAAGAGAAAAGGTGCTTCTAATAGGGAAACGATAGACGGTCAAGATATTTAGTTAAGGAAGGGCATGGCTTATTGGGGCAAATACATAAGATAGTTAAAATCGACGTCTGCAAGGTGGTGCGCGGAGACTAAGTTATATTAAGAAAGGAGTGTGAGTGAGATAGTAGGAGATATTTTTACAACCCAAGAAAAATTGAAAATAGAACATTCTAAGAAAACACAACAAAAAATTATTATATGCAATGTGGAGGAACACACTAAGGAAGAGACGTTGAATAAGGTGATAAAAATCAGGTACGAATGGTTAAGGAGATTGGGAAAAATGATTGGTGTGTGTGACTTTGGATAGTAGAATGAGGATGTGCCCTATACAAACAAATAATACAACAATCGAAGGTGTACTTCGGCTTCAAATCTTTTAGAGTAGACACTTTTATAGAGCCACTAAAGTGTTATTTGTAACATCGGTATGACCACCTCGCCGAATATTGCAAAGAGAAAGATCAATGTTGCGGCCACCGTGAGGAAAAAGGCCACGACCAAAACGATTGCTCAGTTAAAAGGATAAGCCAATATGTATTAACTGCAGGCGAAAAATTAAGAGGAGTGATCACAACGTATGGAGTCGAGACTGCGAGGAGTATAGGAAAGTACGCGAAATAATAAAGCAACGTACCGATTATGGGGATTGGAATAATGCACAAAAATTTACGAGACGGACAACAAGGGGCACTGGAACTAATAAAATTTATAATGGATAAAGGTGTAGACATATTTGCACAAAAAGAACCTTATTTAATCAATGGGAAATTACCCTACATCCTTATCTGAATGCGTTGTCTGTATAATCATGGTGGAAAATCAGCGATCATTATATGCAACACGCATATAGACGTAATGGAAATAAAAGAATATACAAGAAAGAACATGCAGGTGATATGGGTCGTAAAAGAAAATATTAATATTAATTTGGTTAACGTTCTTGTTGAATTTGTCTGCAAAAGGATTTGAATATTCACTAAGGTTAGAGAAATAATAGACAAATATGTTGGGCAAGAATTATACTTCTGTAACGATTGGAACTGCCGACCTACATTATGGGGCGATAAGATCGATAAAAGAAGAGGGAAGAAACAGGAGAGGATTATATTTCAAAAAAACCTCAGCATCGTAAACATAAATGGAATACCAATGTTAGATAGCGTTAATGGTACATCCATAATAGATATAACACTCCAAGGAAGAAAACCTCAAACTACAGCCACAATGTGAGACGTTAATGACGAAATAGAAAGCGATCATCTTACAGTATTGTTCACGGTAGAAATGAAGAAAACTGAAGAAAAGGAGGTACAGAATAGAATTAACTACAGAGAGATAAATTGGGAAAAGTTCCAAAACGAGAATTCCGAGCAAATATATACATACTCAGGAGACCAGGATAATATTAATGAGAGTATCGAATACCTGCGACAAGCACTGTTAAAACTGATAGAGCCAAGGTATAAAAGTGCGTAGGGTATAAAAGGGAGGAAGAAAGGTCATACGTGATGGGACGCTGATCTACAGAAAGCAAAGAGAATGAGAAGTATAAAAAGGAAACTGTATAAGAGGATGTAAAAAGGCACCACAATGTATGAAAAAGAGAATGAGGATTATAATAATTGTTTAAAAGAGTTTAAAAAGTTTATAAAACAAAAAAGCGACTGCATTGGGAAAAATTCGTCTCCGACATGTCAAATAATATATAGGGTCTGCCTTACGTATAGGGCGAGGAAAAATAAAGACAAAGAAAGTTTGGAAAACAATAAAGAGATGACATGATAACAGACTGGATGGACACAGGCCGTCAACTTATCCAGGACATATTGCGTGGAGATGATAAAAGATTGCATCAGGGAGAACATGACTTTGTGGAAGTAGGAAAAGATGATGATATAACTAGGTCTGAAGTAATGAGAATAGTATCAAGGCTGATAGAGCAATAAAAGTCCTGGGTACGATAGAGTGACCAATGACATGTTCAAGAAGATGGACGGGATATTTGACCACGAGATATTAACAATATTCCAAAAATGTTACAGTTGTGGATATTTTCCCAGACATTGGAAGATTGGTACATTAACTTTATTTTTTAAAGTCAGAAAATAGAGATCAACAATTGAGCTCATCCTATCGACCTGTGACACTGCTACCCGGAATAGGCAAGATTTTAGATATAATTATTGCGGAAAGATTATAGAGTGCTTTAAAAGGGAAAATGTCGCGGCAACAATATGGTTTTACAGCGGGCTACGGCACGGAAGATTCACTGGGCAGCTTACTAAGCAAAATAAAAGACAGAACATCTCGATATATGCTGATATTATGCGTTGACATACAACGGGCATTCGATCGTGCACAGTGGACAGTAATATTAGCAAAACTAGAGAAGAATTTAATCCCATTTCACGTGATGAAAATGAAGATCTTATCTAGAAGATAGAAATACATTTTTGGAAATTGGGAATAAAAGAATGATAAGTAAAATGCGGCCAGTTTGTCCTCAAGGAAGCCATACCGGTGCGATATTTGGAAGGTAGTTATGAATAACATCGCAGAAGCGATGCTACAAAAAGAAACTGGATATAATTGCGTATGCGGATGACAAGATATTGCTAATACAATCAAATAGCAGAAGGGACCTACAGTTGAAGAGTGAGAAATTGTNTAATACAATCAAGTAGCAAAAGGGATATAGAGTTGAAGAGTGAGATATTATTAAGGAAATTTGAAGAGAAATGCATGAAAGTACAATTAACAATATCAAGGGTAAAAACGGAAGGAAAGGCTTTTGGATTAAAACGAAGACGAAGAAAAGTACGCGAGCCAATCATAAAATTCCCAGGATGGCGCTTTAAAATTAAAGAAGGTAAAAAAATATCTTCGAGTAGTGATTGTTCAAAAACTAATGTTTACTGCGCACTTTGAATATATGAGTCAAAATTAAGAAGATTATATTTGGATTACAAGGGGTGGGAATGCGCAGCAGTACAATAACACCAAAACTGCTAATTGGGTTATATTATTGAGCTCATCGCCCCCAGATATTATATGGATTACAAGCATGATAAACAAGGTGTAAGCAATGCAATGCAGACAGGAAATTTAGTAGTGTGCAAAGGAGATGTTTCTTGTCGTGAAGCAGTAGATACAGAAGTACATCATCTAAAACTATGCAAGTGCAGTTAGGAGTAATGCCGATTGATTTGGAGATTGACAAATATTACTCGCGTGGCAAGGTTTAGAATAGGAGAGGTGATACCATTAGGAAACTGACACGTGCATCGAACAACGAAAGGATGGAAAGGTATGTACTGTTTGTACGCAGTTTGTACTGTTTTTTGACAATAAATTTATTATTATTTATTAAATAAGGAAATGGTTCAGTGTTGGAATATAAGATGGGAAAAGGTAAAAGAAGGACGGGTAAAGAATAAACTTATAACAGATGTAAAATACGGATAATAAAAACTGGTTCAAACCACTATCACCAGTGTATCAGATCTTAACTGGGCATGGGATATTTAAAGAATATCTTTATAAGAGAAACCTGGCTGTGTGCAAATGGTGTGCTTGCGGAAAAGAGATAGATACAGTCGACCACGTATTGAATAACTGTCAGCTATTGGATGCAGAAAGAGGAATCTGGATAGGTTATTTAAAGAAACACGGTACATTTAGTGATAAGGACTGGGAAATGCGTATCGCAACCGAAGAACTGTACAATATTTTTGAGGATTATATTAACACGATAATGGAAATTTGAAATATTTATAACCAGTGGTAAGTTCCCACTAGTAAGGGACGGTGAACGCATATGCCGAAGAAATATATGTGGCCAAACAGGAACCACCACAAATATTAGTGGCAATTACAAACGACCACGGAGGAAAGAAAAGTGAGCAATATGAAACAGACAAAAAACGAAAAGGAAGACAATATGTAAGAGTATTGAGTAAGAAAAAGAGATAGAAGAATCGCAGGTAATGACCGAGAAGTCGGCAGGCCGGGTTGATGGAACAATTAAATGGAAAAAATTATTATACAAATCTGTAGAGGTTGTGCATATCTCTCCCAGTGTCATAATTGCCATTTCACGTGTAATGTTGAAAATCCAGAAGCCTTTTTTCCTTTAGCTACATAACCACTATCTCTATTTCTTGACTCGTAATTTCTTCAGTAGTACATTGTTCATCAGTTTCTTCTAATCTCTGCAGTTTGATCTCTTCTTTATAAATTCTATAGAGTAACTTCAGTAACATCCAAGATATTTTTCAAATGACAGTGTCCACATACGTACCTCTCTTTACGTATTACCGCCAGGTATCCGAATCGGTGTCACTGGAAGCATAGAAATGAGTTTTATCCTCTATTATTCGCATTCCGCATATCTAACTAATATCGCCCATATCCAATAACTTTGGTGAAGATATTTAGTCTTGTCTCAAGTACCCAGTTTTCCTTATTTTGATATTTCATTCGTTCGTTGAATATAATCCTTGTTTCCTTTAAACATTAACACTTTTCCCTCTCAGTCTCAAAATTTCGCTCTGCCACCACCCTCATAAATTCTTTCTCTGTGGTACTTGCCTCGACAAATACACGAATTTCTTTCACTTCCATATCATTTGCTGTACCAAGTGCATTTGCTAACTCCTCTTTCTGTTTCTTCTCCGGTAATATAATTAATAACACTTTCCCAGTAGTTTCCCTCACTGTATCTATCCCAACATGCTTTCCACTAGTTTGTATCTTTTTTTTAACCGTTATTTAGTGGTCCATCACCATCAATTTTCCATTTTGCCAATAATGTCTCCTCTGTATTTATATTTCTCTTCCTTACAACATTCGTAAAAGATCCAGTACATTTCTTCTTTTCTAATTCTATCCCTTCCTCAATCCTTTTCTCAATTTGTCTTAACCATTCATTACAGATTCCCATTTTGGTCCGATTCTCTTCGCTTTGTTTTAACCTTTCTGAAATCTGGTTCCCTACCTCCTTCTTCTTTATTCGTTATCTTCCTTAACGTCCTTTTTCAACATTTGAATTTCATCCTTTAATGTCTCTTTAGAATGATCTACTTCACGTTGTATCTTAATACAAAATATCACTTCCATTTCATTCATTCTTTCATCCATTACATTAACTAAGTTCTCATACATTTCACCCAATTCTTTCTGTTCATTATTCCAAATATCTCATTCTACTTGCTATTTCATCCCGTAATTTGCCTACCAGTCGTATCTCAAAATTACTTTTCGTTTCTTCTTCCATTTCATTAATGTCCTCCTCCTGAAGCTCTACCTTATTGATAAATTTGTCTACTCTCTCTTTAATTTTCCCAATTACGCCTGTTGCTATCCTTTATAACTCTTCATCACCCAAAGCTTTCTGTATGATCTTCAAATGTTTATGAATTCATTTTGTCGGAATTCTTTTGCAACCTGTTCGTGATCTATCTTCACTGCTTTCTCTTCCTCTTTCTTACGTCATAATCTTACATCGTTTTAACATCCATTTTCCTTGGAAGCACTCTTGGTTTCCAATGCATTTTTTTACATTTATTTTCGAAAGTGTTCGTTCCCCTTTTATATTATTTTATACAGTTTTCAATATTAATAGCTTTCTGTTGTCTTAAAATTTATTCTGGAGCTTCTATTTAGGCCTATTTGCCTTCCCCACTTTATTTCTTTTCAAAATTGTCCCATATAGACCCTGTCACTGTAATTCACCAAAGGTCCCGTTTTTTTGAAGCTGACTGTACTGAATTGTTCAAGAAGTACACATGACGACTCATAGATGTCACAGTTGTCTCAATTGATATTTTGATTCACACACTTTAATATATAGTGCGTGTCACATAAGTATATTGCGTAATATCGTTGGTAGAAATGTCAGCGCATCGGAGGTCTAAGGGGCCATGCTAAATTTCCAGATATTACTTTCTAATTAATAAAATAAATCTCTCCGTCAATTATAGAGGATAAAAAGCAACACAATATACTTTACCCACTTCACAATACCTGTGGATGTAATTTGGGTATGTTTGATGGTCGAAAAACTGTACAAATGTGTTCAAAATTTATCTTATGCATCTCAAAGTCAAACTATCCCACAACAGGCCCCGAAGGTCTATGGGGTTCGCGGAGAGTAGAGCTCCGCAATTATTTGCCTCGGACTAGAAGGAGGAAATGTGGTCAGTATCTCGCTCCGACAGGTTTGACCCCAGGATAGACCCTGGTACTTATTTTACAGCAGGCTGAGTAGGCCTGGGAGCCAGTCTGGATGTTGAGGTGTGATGAAAATCCCCACCTCACCGAGGTTTGAACCCAAGTCATCCAACCAGCAGCTCAGCACTCTACCCACTGAGCCACGCTGACTCTTGATTAATTCATATCTTCTACTTATGCATCTACTCTTGATTAATTCATATCTTCAGATACGATCAACCTCTTTTACGCGACATGTGTGGCAGAAACTGCTCTTCGCTTGCCACCGATGTGCCCTCAAGGATAAAATGCCCGCGATGGTTAACTAAAGACATATCCATTCTATATTTACATCCGTCTCCAGAATTGGGCATCACCGATATTCAAAACACGGTTTTTATTTCATGAAAGGTGCAGCCCAAACCTGAAGATGAACGTTGGTGTAGAACATTCAAAATGTTGCAAAAGTTAATACTGCAGCTAAAACGGTCAAAGAGGATAAGATAATGGATACTGTCCATAAAAATAACTCCATAAACGTGGTAAACCAGCCCTCAAAATATTATAGAGAAAATATTATATTGTCCCGTAATTTGAGAGTACGAAGTACATTTGTGCCTGAATTTAATTATTAATGACATTCATTAACATTTGCTGTTAAAAAGAATAATGAGTCATCTAAAATATTTGAAGTACTATTGCCACGATTTTTAGTTTATTTTTACTATTGTTTCAATAAATATTTCATTTAAGACTAATCGCTGTGATTACTCTTTCAATATTTCTTAACATATATTATAATGTTAAATTAAATTGAACCGATATGTAGGTTTATTAAAATCATTTTTCGTCTTTATTATTAGAACATATAAAAAAAGAGATGACATATTTTAAAATTAATTTTTGTCAACCAATGAACGTTTTTATCGTGACACACATTTTGCAACTAGGTCTTATGATGCTAACGTTCTTGAAGTAATGCTCTCATCTGTTATGAAATCATTCAATTTGAAACACATCGTTTCTAATACCGTTCCCATATCCTGCCCCTCTTTCCACGCTCACTTATGATTTGCCCAATCAATTGCTATTATATACTTCTGCATCTACACAAGGGCTGCGAGTGGAGAAGTATGTCAATCGGAGAGCATGGGTCTCGAGAGGGCATCTCGCTCTTCTGGCACTTCCCCAAAGCAGTCTAATCATCCGGTCGCAGGAGTTTGGTAGCCGTCTGGGGCGCCATTTCTCAGATCCTTCGAGAGCTTTTACGGTGGACGCTGTAGCATTTGGCGGCAATTACTGGCGATCGGGAAATGTTGCAGTGGGTCTAACTACTACATTTTTACGTTCATCTTAAGATTTAAAATTAATAATATACTGCTAGTTTTCTGTTGAATATAAATATTATCAATATAATTTACAAAAGTTTTTAAAAATTATAGACATAAGTCTAAATTGTAACAATAACATTATATTGCAAATTATTCATACCAATACCCAAATAATATATCAATTCAAAAAATCATCAATCCTCCCTTCCTATGTGACATCTCAAATATAACTCAACTTTAAACAAACATTTTGGTATGTATGATATCATTCTTTTCAATGACGATAACGTTCGAAGGTTTGTTCCCATTTTCGGACTACAATTACTTCGAAATTCCGATTCAAATATCGTCTGTATTGGATTACACAAACATTTTTTACTTTCAATATTTACATTTTTTAAAGTAAATATTCACGAATGTATTATTTGATACTATTACATTATTCCAAGATGAAAAAGTGTTATTCAGTAGATCAAAAGTGAGAGAAAAAATGTTATTTCCTGTTATAAATATTTATTATCTCGTATGAAAGCAAAGAAGAGGATTTTTGCTCTGAATACTTAATCAAGGTTGACCATAACTCTCATTGATAAAACTACTCTTATTTTCAGCATTGTTTTAATCAACTGTACCTCTCGTCTTATCATTTAGTGGAACGTCGAGGACACGATGAGGTGTCTCCAGGGAGTCATGTGGCTCCGTCGCGTCAGCACGGTCTAGTCACCCATCACGAGGACACTGGTCACTAGCGCGAATTTTTACAACCGCATTTGGAGCACCGCCGCTGTCTTCTTCGTGACTTGGTTTTTACTATTCCACTTCTCTGCACTCGGTGATCAGACATAGGATGCCTAAAGAGTTCTAGTCCTCTTTTGAAATAGACCGAAATTAACACACAACACATTATTTTCTTGTAAATGAAGAAAATTTCTCCCTTCTGGCGTTGGGTAATAAACAAACTTGTCTAAATAACACGAAGTAAAAGAATATACTCAAAATAGCACTGTTTCGTTACATAAACCTACTTAAAAGATTTCTGGTTGTCATAATCATCTGGAAGATATTTATCAAATTAATGAGGATTAGTACACGATTTAAAAAGTCATAGTTTGATAATTACCTATGCTTTTAACAATATATTCTGTTAAATAAGAGGTAGAGATAAGTTTGAATATTGTCATTTATGATGTAAATTAAATTATGACCCGAAAACAAATTGAAATGTTACTTCCTAAGATGTATTAGAATCCTCTTGGAATTCTCAAATTTGAATTCAATTTCAAACATTAATATGCGATGTAACTTTAAAATATTTTTGAAACTACACTTGAACTTTAATAAAAATAACCTTCAGATACGAGGACAATAAAAGCATGGAAATACTCTAATTGCTGCACATTAATTAAATTCGTATTGTAAACATTTTAATTAATTTTCCGAAATAATCTACCGAATAATTAATTTTCTAAATAACTATACTATTATTGGATTGCCATATTCTTTAATTCCAGAAAATTAATGTATTCTTAGATTATAAATATTATATACGCTTCTCCTCTCATTCAAACCAATAGGAACTTTTCTATGCACTATTACATAATAAATTACAGCTTTGGTAACGAAAACTTAAGTACTTATTCATGTGAGGAAATTAATATTACTGTAGAATTTTTAATACGGCAGCATTTCTGAGAGATAGTACTTAACAGATTGCACACTATCCGGGACGGGTTTTTTTTTCAGTTTTCCTTCGGGTAGAGGCATCCGCATTTACATGGACTTTCTGGGCTCTTATCTATTGAAATAATAAAGCTAGAATTATCTTAATAGTTACTATTTAAAAGCAATATTTTCCAAATAATCTATAGTTTGATAATAGTACGTACTTGTGAAATGACTTCTGTGTGTTTTATTAAATACAATATTTGTTGGCATTATGTTAATATTATAACATGTACCGAACTACTTTTATTCTTATCTTAGAAGTGTGTTGAAATGTTAAATCCGATAAATTAATTTTTTATAGATTAGAAAACGCAATGTTAAAGGCGAAAATTGTCATTCACATCATTACATTTGCAGTTTCTACATCATGTAGTTTGATGAAAAGTGAAGAGGTAATTTCTAGCCAACGTGTGTCTCAGAGCGAGTGACGTCGTGTGGCGTCGCGGTGCTGTCGTCCCCGCGAGCGTTTTACGCGCGATGCGTCCCGCGGGGCGCCACCGAATTAGCCCCCCCTTACGTCTCTGACGTACCCCCGCGGGTCCCGTCCGCGGAGCACGCGTGATCGTCGAGGGTCGTTCGTTGGGCCTTAAAGAAGGATCCAATAAAGGGTCTTCCCTCTTCTTTTTTCCCTTCTGTTTTTTAGATTCCTTTTCAGATTGTTTGTGTGAGACTGATCTCGAACGACGGTTTCGTTCGTTGGCAACGAGGTTTTATCGATGTGAGAACTTATTCAACAAAAAGTTCCGTGGAACGAGGGGTGAGACTGTAGACCCATATGTTATGTGATTTCCTCTATAATAATAATAATAATAATAATAATAATAATATATACACACTACCTGAGTACCCGCGGCTTTGGTCGTGTAAATTTAGAAGTTTTAATAGTATTGGTGTGTACCAATCCCTCAATTTCACTTATGTTTTTGAGTACATTTTTTAACATATAATAAAATACCAATTTCACCCACTTAGAGGGGAGATTTCGTAAAATCCTTTCTTACCTGACTTTTTCGATAGTATTTCGTGTCACGCCGTTCCCAAGCCTCACCTTTAGACGTATCGTGTATAATGTACATAATGTGGGAATATAATGTCATTGGAAATATGATTATTCATCTTAGAATTTACAAAACCATGGACTCGGTCTTTTTACGTTATTTTTACGCCTCGTTCATCCCACCCCAGCTCTAAGGATACCATGCCACTATGTGATCTCAAGTTAAACTTAACGGCATCGGTAGTTTAAAAATCTCATCACTTCTAATACATCAGATGCAATTTTCATATTTTTATATTTCAAAATTAGTTTTCAATTCTTTTTATTCATAAACCAATTTTTACCACCCCATTGTGTGTTTGTTTCATGGGGTATGAGTTCAGACTTACACGATATCGGGATTTCACTATCAGCTCAGGGACGCAGAAAATTATGCATTCGTCACTGGTATGTCATGTTCGATATTTTTTCATGGCATCTCCTTCCCTGGGACTACTGGAGTTTATACGCGATGATTTTGAACTTTGACGTCTTTGAGAATGTCACTACTAATTTCAGCGTACCCGAAAACTACAATCTAAACACTAATATCGGTTACTTTCGATTATTTTGACATTTCACTCCTTCTCACCCCCAACGCAAAGGGTGTTTATTCCTCATAAGGGGCGATCGTGTACCTATATGACCACGAGGGTGTCACTTCACTTCAGCGTTCCCAAAAATGGATTGTTCAACACTAATATCGGTCGTTTTTTGTATTATGTTTACCTTTCCTTCATTCTCACCCCTACCCCAGGGATTTTAGGGGTACATTATCTCCAATGTGAACTGATTGTTAACTTAAAAAGCACCGGGGACGCTCTAACCCATCTCAACGGAACCGAAAAGTATGGTTTCGAATCTAATATCGGATTATTCCATATTTTTACATCTCATCCCCGTCTCAACCTCCCCCTAGAAGTGCAAGGGATGTCTTACCCCAACAGTGCTTGTTTTCATATAGTCAGTTATGAGTGTATGAAGTTTGGTTGAAATTGCTCCAGGCACACTAGAGTTATGGTGAGATATATACCTAGAACATTCCAACCCCCATTTTATCCCCTTAAGGACGGATTTTCGCAAAACTTTATCCAGAAGTAAATGTGCGACTGTAATACTATTTCTTGTGTATAGTGTTCATCTTAAGCTTCGTAATGATATATTCCTGAAGAATATTCAGGAAAAGTGGTATACGAACTGCTACATAGCTGAAATTTCAATAACTATTTTTTTTCAAAGGAGTCTCGTATTTCAAATTTGTTTCAAGTTTCAATTATACAGTTCAATTCGGTTAAGAACTTTTTCTTAATTTAAAATTATTTGGTCAACTTTACTGAAGATTTTCCTCGCTAATTTAGTAATATTACCAATGACATCAGACTATATGTGTCTAATGAATGAACATTTTCATTCATAGGACTTCAGTCGGTTAAACAAAATCCAAGGTTAATAGTAATTCAATACATAATGTCATACTTAAAATATGAATATCGAGACATTAGAAAAATTAAGCACTCAGTAAGAATTGGAATGTAAATTATTATTAGTTATGTATATATATATATATTTATATAACTCTCAGGGTCAAAAATCTAGAGAAATAGAAATGGAATATGATAATCATTAACAGTTTTTAAATAAATTCCAAATCTCATAACAATGCAATAGATAAAATATAAAAAAATAAAAAGCCAAAATAATATAATATAATGTAAAACAGAGTACAACTAATAATTATATAACAATATGGCCAATGTCGTACATAAATTCTTACAAACAAAGATATACACCGGGTAAAGTCTGGGGAGAAATTAAAATAAAACAAGACTTCAATAGAGTGACACTTATTTACATTTTGGGACAACTGTTTAATGAAATATGACTTGGGCGAGGTTTATTGCAACGCAGTGCGGTCCTTTTTATATCTTTAATCTTGAGATTTAACAGCATTTGGTAATTTATTAAACTCAGATATTGTATTACATATAAAAATTTCATTCTTACTTCTAAATTTACTGTGGAAGATCTTTCTGTTTTAAACCTAGTAGATTTCTGAGATCTTATGAAGTTTATATTATTTATGAATATTTACGTTAGTCAAGATAGCTAGCATATACAGTATGAAACATGAAACAGTTGTATGAAATAAAATGCAACATTACGTATCAAAGTCGATATCTTCTCCTTTTTTTTCAACTTAGTCAGGAAAATTTCAGGTTTTCTTTTTCTATGTCTATACTACAAGTCTCTTTTTCCTTCGATGTACCAGA